>JANHZU010004202.1:8324-22617 GCA_032468055.1 Acrochordus granulatus | reverse complement strand
CCAGACTGATGGGCAACCCCCGTAGCTGTTTTAGAAGTGCACTGTGAAAAATTCAAAAACAAAAGCATCTATATATTCTTGCAGTGAATATTGTTGTGTCTAATGGGTATGTCGTTTGTACAGAAATGCAAACACTGCAACCCAGAGTGGTGCTTAAGCATTAAGAAAGGCAGTGATGTACATTTTATATCCAAATAGGTTTGCATAGGTGTAAATATGTGTGTATATGGGAAGAATTCAAATGATTTCCATTTTGTGTTCTCTGAGTGAGAGATAAGAGTTTACACTGAATTAACTGTTCAGTAATTCTTCTTCTTTTTACCAGGCAGCAATGGGCATAGCCAATCTTGTCATTATGGGCATGGAAAAGGAAGGGACATCAAAAAAGGAAGCCATAAAAAAGATCTGGATGGTTGATTCAAAAGGATTAATTGTAAAGGTAATAGCATTTCTCTTTCCATTGTAAATATACATTAAGATTTTAACTTTTCTAGTATAATTGAAGCAAAGTACATTCAAAGCTAGCATTTCTTTTCCTGTACACTTAGACAAATATCAATGGTACATAATAAGTTTCTTTGAAAGAACAGAAATAACTTTCTTATGAAAGTTAAACCTTCAGAAACCTTCAAAAGCCAATTTGTATTTCAGGTAGTTCTCGGTTCCCGTACTGCTGAAGCCTCGCTTGTAGTATTTTGAGCATAACCTTGCTAGCGTGTGAATAGAATGCAATTGTGTAGTAGTTTGAACATTCTTTGGTATTGCCCTTCTTTGGGATTGGAACATAAACGGACCTTTTCCAATCTTGTGGCTATTGTTGAGTTTTCTAAATTTGCTGGCATATTGAGTGCAGCACTTTAACAAGATCATCTTTGAAGATTTTAAATAGCTCATCTAGAATATCATCACCTCTGCTAGTTTTGTTGTTAGTATTGTTTCCTAAGGACCACTTGATTTCACACTCTAGAATGTCTGGCTCTACATCAGCAACCACAGTATTGTGGTTATCAGGAACATTTAGATCTTTCTTGTAGAGGTCTTCTGTGTATTCTTGCCATCTCTTCTTAATCTTTTCTGCTTCTCTTAGGACCCTACCATTTTTGTCCTGTATCATGCCCATCTTTGCATGAAACGTTCCCTTGATATCTCCAATTTTCTTGAAGCGATCTCTAGTCTTTCCCAGTCTATTGTTTTCCTCTATTTCTTTGCACTGTTCATTTAAGAAGGCCTTCCTATCTTCTTGTTATTCTCTGGAAATCTGCATTCATTGGGTATATCTTTCCCATTCTCCTTGCCTTTTGCTTTCCTTCTTTCCTCAGCTATTTGTAAAGCCTCATCAGATAACACTTGGCTTTCTTGATTTTCTGTTTCTTTGGGATAGTTTTAGTAGATACCTCTTGTACAATGTTACGCACTTCCATCTATAGTTCTTTAAGCACGCTGCCTATCAGATCTAATCCCTTAAATTTATTCCTGGAATATACCTCCACTGTATATTCATAAGGGATATCATAGAGGTCATACCTGAATGGCATAGTAGTTTTTCCTACTTTCTTCAATTTAAGCCTACATTTTTCAATAAGAAGCTCATGATCTGAGTCTCAGTCAGCTCCACGTCTTATTTTTACTGACTGTATAGAGCTTCTCCATCTTTGGCTGCAAAGAATATAATCAACCTGATTTTAACGTTGACCACCTGGTGATGTCCATGTGTAGAGTCTCCTCCTGGAAAAATGTATTTGTTATGACCAGCTTGTTCTCTTGACAAAATTCTGTTAGCGTTTGCCCTGCTTCATTTTGTACTCCAAGGCCAAACTTGCCTGATTTTCCAGTTATCTTTTGACTTCCTACTTTAACATTCTAATTCCCTATAATGAAAAGGACATCTTTTTTTGGTGTGAGTTCTGGAAAGTGTTGTTCACAGAAAGTTCACAGAACTGATCAACTTCAGCCTCTTCAGCATCAGTGGTTGGGACACAGACTTGGATTATTGTGATGTTGAGTGATTTAACTTGGATTGAACTAAGATCATTCTGTTATTTTGAGATTGTATCCCAGTACTGCTTTTCCCACTTTTTTATTGACTGTGATGGTTACTTCATTTCTTCTAAGGGATTATTGTCTATAGTAGTATATATAGTGGTCATCTGAATTAAATTTTCCCATTCTCACCCATTTTATTTCACTGATTCCCAAGACTTTGATGTTCAATCTTGCCATTCCATGTTTGACCACATCCAGCTTATCTTGATTCATGGATCTTACATTCCAGGTTCCTATGCAATATTATTCTTTACAGCATTAGCCTTTTCTTTCACCTCCACACATCCACAGCTTAGCATCCTTTTGGCTTTGGCCCAGCCATTTCATTCTTTCTTGAGCTACTTCCAATCCGAGAGGCTCATTTTCTGGCATCCTATCTTGTAGTCTTTTGTTACTGTCCATGGGGTTTTCTTGACAAGGATATTGGAGTGGGCTGCCATTTTCTTCTCCAGTGCAGTCCTGAAGTCCATTTTTCACCAGATGTCCAAGAACCCCAGCAACATCTAGCACAATCCTTGTTAACCCAGGCAACAACCAAGCCAGTATGGGTTTCTGTAAATTATGTCTCATATTTTTTATGGGAGGGAAACTCTCTTTGTCTGGATTCCCTCATAAGATCTGTCCAGTATGGTTGAACTTCTGTCATAACTCTCATCTTCTTCAGAGCACACAAGCCTCCCAACTACAGCAAGATGGTGCTTCACTGAGGGGATTTTATGTTTATAGTCAACCTAAAATTGTTTATTAAAATAAGCAAAGAAATGCTGATGTAAAAGATAATTTCCTGATGATATTTTCCTTTATCTATGCCAGACCTCTACATAAACTTCAGTTGTGTTGCCTCAAATAACTTTTATTGCATAAAAGTTTGCTTGCTGTGGTTTATTATGATATCAGCAGTGGTTAGACATTTGGAGCTGCTCAGAGACTTGACATGGCATTCTTACCTCATTTCTTCCATATGCGAGAGTTAAGACAAAATACATGTATATCTCCAAAATTATTCAAATTCACATTTCAGTCCTTAAAAGAAAATATTACCTGATTTATTTATCTTCTTGCTTACAATAGGTTGAACTGGAAACAAGATATAAATTTAGATTCCTCTTGGATTTTCATGCTTCTCTTATAAAGAGAAATACCTTTTCATATGATAGATCAATGACTTATGACACTGTTACCTGCATGAAAGTGTGTATCACTCAGTTGGGACTGCATAGCTGCTGGGTTGAGAAAAAACTTTGAATGGGATAGGTTTTCCTATGGCTTTTTCAAATTGGAAGATACTTGGTTATATACTTGATTTCTGTCAGGAAGATTTTCTTGATAGCATTCTGCTAACCGAGATGTGAAAAATGGTTTATTGCAATCACTGTTATTCAGGCCAGTTTACTATAAGGAACATTATACTGTCACAGAATGGATCTCTAACCATCTATTAGCATCTCTAGATTTAAGTTTGTTTATGCTTTACTCCCCTTCTACATTATAATTAATAGTACTTTATCTCTTCCACATAACTACTGTAGATTCATGCAATAATGCAGATAAATTGCAACCCACCAGTTCATTTGACAATTGTTATGCCTGTGCTGTGCCAGACATTTCTGAACTGAAGGAAAATAACTGAATTTATCTGTTTATCTAATTTATGATTCTTCTTCCTCCTCCTCCTCCTATTACTGTTAAATGTAATGGTGTGTATGCAAACCCCAGAGCAGAGCTGTCCAACCTTGGCAACTTTAAGATGTGTGTACTTTAACTCAGTCATTTAATTCCTCAGTCATGCTCCACACATCTTAAAGTTGCCAAGGTTGGATACTTCTGTTCTAGAGCAAAAAAACAGGAAAGCAAATAAGAAGATGGAGTTTGAAAGTTTAGAGGTGACTAAGTTTAGCATTAGTTTCAGTAAGATGAAAAACATTAGCTAGTGACAGAGAAAAGGCACATCTGCTGTACTCTTTCTTTATCTCAGCTTTTTCTCCTAAGAAAAGTAATATCAATCATGGGGGAAAAGATAAGTGATGAAAGAAGAACGTTCCAGTTAAAGGGAGGAACTGCATTTAAAGCACAATGAAATTTGAGGATGTAATCTCAAAGTTTGTGCAGGCTGTTTTCAAAGGTAGACATGTTCAAGATAGGGGGTAAACTAGGCACAGGCAATTCCTGACAAGTCTTTTGTTATCAGTATCAGGAAAGGCTCTAGAATTCTGTAAGTAGCATGTGAACTTTTAGGAAAATTTGTTGAGATAACAGTAGACATTTTTGTTTCTGCCTTCGAGTTAATCTTTACTCCTGGTAGCTGCCTGGACTAATCTCTGCAGTTTTCTTGGCAAGGTTTCAGAAGTGACTTGCTGTTGCCTGCTTCATAGGACTGAGAGAGAGTGACCAGCCCAAGTTTACCCAGCTGCGTTTGTGCCTGGGACAGAACTCATGGCCTGATGTCTTAACCACAACACCAACCTGGCTCTCAACATCAGACTAGCAGAAATTATTTAGAAAATTGTAAGATTTAACAATGCAATGAAGAGAAAAGAATAAATATGATAGAAACAGAAGTGCTGCTTAAAATATTTTTGCAATTTTTTTAAAGCAAAAATATTTAGTAACCAATAGCACTGCTAAATCCCAGTGGCAGCTGCTATAATATACCATAAAATAAAATAAGCCATATTAATAGCCTAATTATTTTGCACTGAGTTTGATCTTCATAAGTATGCCAAAAAGCATCCCAAACTGTCATGATCTTTTGAGACAATATATTGTCTATCCTGGTCACAGGGACCAGATCTGAGTATTTCAGAAGAGTTTGTATTAATAGTTCTAAGGAAATGCTAAAAACTTATGTATGTTCCATTTTAAAACACCAATAATTTAGTCTCTAACAAAGGAAAAGATGGATGAACAATAGCTAAATCCTGCGACCCAAATAAATCAAGTGTGAGTCAAGAAAAGTGAGATATTGAAGATTTTGTTGTTATCCATGTGTCAAAACTATGCAATCCCTTGTGGTCTTCCTTCCACTGATAATACATTGTCTTCTGTTCTATAAATAACAAGGCTTGTGGTTGCTGACCAGGAAGAAATGGAGAAAGAGAACAAATGCAATGATGTAATTTACACCATGGCAGAAACCTGGCAAGTTTGTGTCTCTCTGTGTGTATATATAGTTATTTATAGCATAGCATGTAATACATCCATTGATATATACATACCAAATAAAAAAAAATAGTAACTTACTGACATTGCAAGCTGCCGAGAGTCGCTTGATTTTGGCATATAAATCTAAAAAATATTTTTTTTTCAGGGAATTTAAAATTAATTGCAAGCCATCTCAGAATAATGTTCCCTTCAATTGCATATGTTAACTGCCTATTTCCTGGACTTTTATGAATTGGATTTGATGAAGTTCTGTTTCTTTGCTTCTGTTTGAGTCATGGTGGCACTTAGGAATTTCTATAATTTGGATCCCACTAAAAATTCAGATTTATAGCTGAGGGAAAAATTTCTGGAGGCAGGAAAACCCTTCTTTTTTCTCTGGAATTATTTGGGATTAGGTATGTTTTCTGTGTAGAAGAAAACTCTTCCTGTTAGTTGAGTCCTCTCACATAGCTGCAGCCACAGTTGAATCAGATTCTGGTTCAGACAGTTTCCAGGCCTGAGGTGATGCATACTGTCTTTGTGAGTTAAATAGTCCTCTGTTGTTAACTGAGTGAACTTGGAGAATGTCCAGTCTCTAAAAAAATAGCCTTGCTATAAAGAGATTGGTGGGGGGGATGGTTTTCTCAGAAGATTTTGCAAGCGGGAAGATGGCATTTAATATTTTTCTCAGATGGAAAATTCTAAAATGGACAAATAGCTGTTAGTTGGGTGGCCAGAGCTCAGGGCACAGTTGACGACATATCTTCTAGGAGACTGTGTGTACTCCTCAGAACTCTGTCTTCCAGATATTCCAGCTATGCACGTTCTCTTCTCTTAGGAGTCTATCTATATCATCTCCAGGTTTCCGTACCCTCTCACACAAACAATGATACTGTCATATTTTCTTTCTCTGTTTCCTCTTACATTTTATAAGAGATGGTGTACATCACTGACAGAGTAAAGCTGAAGCATGTGTTTCAGACGGCTTCTAAGAGAAGGCAGATGCAAAGAAAGCAGGTTCAAGATATGAGGCTAAATTGAAGGGGTTTGTGCCTGCTACTGAGCCAAGATTTGCATGGGTTGGCCTGGGCATCACTGATGGATACAACTAAACTTTGCAACTTGTATTGGTGTGGTTATTTTTTTTTTTAATAATTAATAATACCAAGAAAAACATACTTCTCTTTTAATACTGATTTTGGTTTGATGATCCTGGAAGAGATAATCAAGACAACTATGAGTTTGGCTTGGTGAGAGAAGACAAAGGATTCTTCTGGATTTTCCTTCATCTTCCTTTCCATTTACCAACCAATGCAATGCACAGATGTTATCACCTAATAACATCACTTCTACTTATGCTGAATTTACATAATCCATTTGCAATTTGTTTATGTTTTCTTATTATCATCACCAGATCCATAAAACTAGTTAAATCCTGTGAGGATACTTTTTATACATTTATTTTAATTAGGATAGTTTCTAAAATGCAGCCTCCTCTTTTTCTTAATTTGGGAAATTCATAACAACATTTCATCAAACAAACTTTGGAAAATTTTCATTGCCACTGAGTATTGAGTATACCAGGAATTTCAAGGTCTATATTCCCCTCAACATTTCTGACTACAGTGGAACCTCAGGTTGCGAGACTAATCTGTTCCGGAAGAACACTCTTAGTCCGAAATGCTCTTAAACTGAAACAAGGTTTCCCATAGGAAACAATGGAAAGTCCGTTCCACACCCCTAAAAATATTCATAAAAAATCATTTTCAACATAGTTTTATGTAGAAATGAAATGATTGTCCCTAACATATGAAACAAGTAACAATTATTAACACATAATATAAAGCAGAAATAGAACAAACTAATCAGCACGTACGGATCTGCTTCAAGGCAGATTCTGGCTTCGGCTGCTGCTAGGCTGGCTGCTGTCTGGAGTCCCCTGCTGGATCAGAGGATCTGCTGCTGCCACTGTTCGAGGCAAAATGGCCTTTTCCCCTTTTCCTTCAGGAACGTCTTTCTGGGGGTCTTTCCAAGGTGGTTTGGAAATGTTTCTGGTCAACCTGCCTCCGTGCTATGAGGGGAGAAGAGATGGGTAGCAAGCGATGGGCTGGATGGTGCTGGGCAACGAGGGTTTGTGTGTTTTTGTGCGTGCGTGTGCATGTGCGTGCGCGCTTTGAGAACAGTCCTGGCCGGTATGAGGGAGACGAGGAGGGGGAGGGGACTGCCTGAAGGGAGAATCTGGAGTCCGAGTCGCAGCAGTTCCTTCTCTTGAACACCTTTCACTTAATTTACAGTTTATGTAGCGAGAGAGGAGAACTGTGCGATCTCATGGCGCAGTGCTCGTTTTGTGAGTTGCCGCTCATCAACTGAAATAAATTTTATTAAAAATTTTTGCTCGTCTTGAGAAAATCTCATGCATCGAGGTGCTCACAATCCAAGTTTCCACTGTATGCTTCTAAACATGACATAAGTGCTTGGTAAAATTATTTGACTGTAATGGTTATTTAATGGATGCCATATGTTTTGCATTTTACAATTATGATTGTTGAATAATGAAAAAGTCAAACGCTGGTATGTTTTTAAAGGAAGACTGAGTTTTTTCATTAGAATATAGAATAAATATAAAACTGTATTTTTAACTCATAATTTTTTTAAATTTAGGGTCGTTCTTCATTAACACCTGAGAAAGAAGTATTTGCTCATGTTCATGAGGAGGTGAAAAATTTAGAAGACATTGTTAGCAAAATAAGACCAAGTGTTCTTATAGGTAATAAAATATTCTATATAGCAATTAATCTAAATTTACCATTTGTTTGATATGTATGTCTATTAATATATATACATATGCATGCCTGCATTGCACACACATAGAACATACACACTTCAGTAAAACAGACACAACTATCTGTTGAGAATATATTTCCTAACAGTAGTCCTTATACATAAGAACAAATACAATAAGATATGCTGGAAATCCTCACTGTTTTGGAAACTAGGTGAGGTTATGGAGATTTCTGAATTGCACTGTAAGTGATATATGAATAACATATGATCTCAAATGTATTTACATATATTAAATAGCTTCTTGGACTAGGTCTGTTTTATGAATTGGCTTCCTGCAAATTAGAATACTCTCCAGTCACTTTTTTTCTCTCTTTTAAAGTCTGTGCTAGGAAATAGACTAAAACATACATTTTTGTAAACACATTTCTGCAGTAGATACAAAGATCAATTACTTTGTATCCCATGCTATGTAATGCTCAGCATTGAATATGAAAAGGATATATTGCTTTGGATATTGTATTTACTTAAGAGTGCTCCATAAGCAAGAAAAATCAATTAAATGTCATATTCTTTTCCTGTTTGGATGATTAATTGTTTAAAATCTTTTCTTAAAGAGTTGGGATCATTAAATTATCTGATGTTTTCTCAAGGTTTTAATTTAACTCCTATCTCAGCAACAGCCATATATGGCATATTACTAGATACTCCTCAGGAAAAGGACTTGTTATTGTTGGACCATGAAGAAACATTATTTTAACAAAACTAGCTATAAAGCATAAGTGAGATAATGTTTTCAAATTTATTTGCTATGACTAGGAATGATTGTCATTTGTACCATTTGCTTTCTAAAAACAAAATTCACATTAAGTAGTAAAAGAGTAAAACAAGAACTTTGGTTTAGACTAATTTAAAAATATGGAGAGTTTTGAACTTTAGTTTCTTTAAAAGATCTAATTTGTCAGAGCAAGGAAAAGGAATAAAAGATTATATGTTCAAGCTGGTGATACTTTAGTTCATGCTATAAAGTTCTTTGGGTGTGTAACATCTGCTTAGTAAAGTCAATGCACCTTGTTTAATTTTTATCAAAAGGAATGTCCTTAAGTTAACTTTTTTAATGTCATGATACTACTTTTTAATGTCACAATACTACTATTTTGCTGGAGCACTCATATAGTTTGTTCTATTAAGGTTTTATGCAAAGAACCAAAATTCTGATTAGATATATGTGGCCTCTTAATATTTGCTGATCTATCTCAAACTCTCTTCCTTTTAGCTTTCCTTTTTCATTACTTAGGATAAATAAATGCAAATATTTCATACATTTATTTAAGAAATCTTAAAACTTATGGTTGTAAAAATAAGCCAAAATTTCAGAACTCTTTGTTGTTGTATACAATGAACCAAATGTAAATTTCAATAACATATTTAATAATTGGATTCCTGAGGTCAACCTCAATAGATAAGAGTAAAGGAACTGCTCTTGGAGAATAAGAGTTTGGATATGACCTGAAAGTTATAATTTGCTGCTCTCCCCTTCTCTGAATCATGTTTCCTATATAAACATGTGGAAAAAATATATAAGGAAGATTGATAAATCTCTACGTACATGTTCTTTCTAGATGAATCCAAGAAGTAAAAATATAGGCCCAAGAAAGATGTCAAAGTATTAGAATGGTTATAGAAGAGCAAACCCTTCAGGTATTTGCAATTCTGTTTCAAGTCTATCCTGTGGAAATGGATTATTTCCATTGAAAGAGAAGGAAAAAAAGGCTGAAGATGACTTAAAACAGCAGTAGGGATTAAATAATGATGTTATCTGGTTGTTTCATGAAAGTTTCATGATGAACCAGTTTTAATTGCTCATTAAAATCTTGTCTGAAAACAGCCAAAATTGAAACCACTTCAGATTCTGAAGCTTGTTGTTCTGAACATGATCCATTAGAAACTTCCCTTGCATCATTTTCCTTGAAATGAAAAAGGAATAGCACAAAACAGTTTAAAAACCAATATTCAAATGAAAACACTTCAATATATCAGGAATATTTCAGAGTATTTTATTCATGAGAGACAGCATTTGCTTTTTGTTTAAACAAAAATCTCTTCTCTGTAACAACTTCTGTACTTCTCAGTGGGTGGATTTTATTACTATATTCAGTGAAACATGTTAGTGAAAATAAAGAAATAGGTTTGTCTCGATTTATGAAAACCTGCCTTTCATTAGAGGAGCTTTTATATTTGTTCAGGAATAAACTGGCACACCATTTTGGGTTTTGTACTCTCACAAAGACATTTCCAGTGACAGAAAACATAGTGGTGCTAAAAATAATGCCTGTATCAAAGCTGCCTCGTTCACTATAGCAGTGTTTCTCAACCTTGGCAGCTTTAAGCAGTGTGGATGTCAGCTCCTAGAATTGCTTAGCCAGCAATTCTGGGAGTTGAAGTTCATGTATCTTAAAGTTATTAAGGTCAAGAAACACTGCTCTATAGCAACGCCTAACCTATATTATTCATTTCCTAATCTTCTATCAGTAGTAAACATATTGTGATAATGAAGATGGTGCTGAAGCTATATGTGATGAATGTAATTACTTTAAGATGACACTTCTACCTGGCTTGTCATTTTATCTTTTTAAAATGTGGAGCAGAAATAAATGAAATTATTTTTCAGTATTGCAGCAGAACAGTCTTTCAGAGTGACTGGTAAATATTATACATGTCATAACATTTTGTTATGTCTTTCCGGCATAGGAGTTGCTGCAACCCCTGGTGCATTTACACCAAATATTATCAGGAATATGGCTTCCTTCAATAAGCGGCCAATAATTTTTGCACTCAGTAACCCAACCAGCAAAGCAGAATGCTCTGCTGAAGATTGTTACCGACTAACCAAGGTATTCGGGGGAAGATATTTATATTTAAATTAATTATACTTTATGTTGGACATTTTTTGGTATATATTCATACAGCTGTTTCTATGAATGTATTTATTGTGGCAGTTTTCAGTCAAGACTTATTTGTGGGTGTTTCTATAATTTTAGGTTAAAAGAGAACCCAATTCTCCAATGTAAGCAAAATTACATGGCCAACATTTCAATTTGTACAGGATTTCATGTATATTCCAAGAACTAATAGAACTATGTAACAGAATATATTTCTTCCCTAATATCTGTTGCTGGACAGAGAAATACAAAGTTGCAACTATTTTAATAATTCAGAAGAAAGTTTTAAGTTGTACTCCTGAATGTTGCAAAGCTCCTCAGGATTGCTCCACAAGAGTTGCTTTTTACTGCAAAGTTTCTAATTCGGATTTGTAACATAAAGATTTCTGTTATGTAAAAAAAATGAAAGTAATTTTTAGTTAGATTTTCCTAGGAATTTACTTAGAAAGTATTTTGGTGTTCAGAACAGCTGTTTGGGTGACCCCATGCCTGAACAAAAATACATTTTTCTGTGCAGGGTAAGAAACAGGAATTTTACAGCTGAGTGGGATATGCCACAGTGGGAAATTGATGGCGACTAGGAGGAGGAGGAGGGAATCTCCTCCTGGCTGAGGAATTCTGGGAATTGAACTCCACATGTCATGCAGTTGCCAAGTTTGAACCCCTCTGGCCTAAAGGAAGGAGAGAAGGCTTGGGGGAAGATCAGAGGTGGGCGGACTCCTGGGACATTCTCAGTGACTGAGAGGAGAGATGGAATGACTGTGCTGAGAAAATGGTGGTTAGCTAGGCATAGGGATATGCCACATTGGGACATTGGAGATGGCTGAAGGGAAGGATGGTACGAGAAAGATGGAGATGAGGCTGGACATCTAAGGACATGCTAAGCTGGGAATTGTGGAGAGAGTGCAGCTGGACCAGTCTTGCTCTACTTTCCTCACTTGGATTTTATTTCATCCAAAATATGAAATAGACAAAGCATTCTTGATTTCCCATGACAGTATCTCTGGAACACATTCTTGGGTTTCAACAAAATATTTTTTTTGACCCACCACTACCATTTTTTATAAAGATAAAAAGTAGAGGCACAATGGTGTAAGCGGTTTTTTTTACATACATCCCTAAATTCTAAATTGTTCTATCAATTTAGGACAAGCAGTTAGACCAGAATTATATCTAAAAATGAATACAGGCCATATACTTTCTACATTGGGGCATTACTTTTTCCTAGAATTCAAGATTGCTTATTATTTCTATAAATACTTACAAAATGTAGCATGTCCTTTTTACTGAAAAGTACATATTAGAATGCAATGTAGGAATGGAGCAGAAATGCAAATATTTTTAAAGCAGTTGGACTATAGTTCCATCTGGTGACCAGAAGTCCTAAAGATACACTAAAATTACTAATCTTCCATTAAAATATATAAAACAAGCTATTGTAAATCTTCATGAGCCAAGATAAATTATATGTTTTAAACAGCTGGATGATGTTAATGTTTTCATTGTATCTATGTTTACAGTTCTTTAATTGAACAAAACTCCTTTTTAAAATTAAGATGACAATTGTATGTTTATTCATACAGAAATAATTGATCTTAGTGGGATTTCTCAATTAACCTATATCTCAAATTTAAGTTGAGATGCTAAGTTTGTTTCAGTATGAGCAGTTTCACACACATACAATGAAATGTTTCCCTGTTCTTCTCAAATAACAGTATGTATTATTCAAGTAGATTTTTGGGACGTATTCATTTTAACATCATTTTTTGTAACATAGCAGTTACGGACAAGAACACCTTTACAAAGGTATATGGGCATCACTTCAAATTAGGATGACAAGACTCAAAAGAGTAGGTTTAAAAATTGTGCAGAAGATGGAATTTTATCAGGTACAGCTTGTCATGCAGACTTCCTATGATAAGAGACATGCAACATACGTACACATGCACAGACAGAATGATCACAGCACTTAGCCACACTTGACTGTGGCTGAAGAACTTGGAAAAGTTTCTATTTCATTCTCCCAGATTTTTTTTTAAAAAAGTGAAAGAATTAAAAAGGGGAAAGAAATATATGAAGCTCATTCTTGTTATTCACAGTTTAAGAGATGAGGAATTTGTGGTAAAACTGTAGAAAGATTTCAAACAAATCTGAAACTTGCCAAGGTATCGTGGACAAAACAGACTGATGTAATAGATATACAACATCCATCCATCCATCCTACAAATAATACAAGGCGATGAACATACCCAAGACACCTTCCTCCTCCTCTTTTCCTCACAACAACAGTTCTGTGAGGCGAGTTGGGCTCAGAGAGAGTGACTGACAGACCCAGCTGGCATTCATGGCTAAAGCAGGACTTGAACTCACCATCTCCTGCTTTCTAGCCTGGTGCCTTAACCACTAGACCAAACTGGCTCTCTTTTGCTACTTCCAAATATAATCATTCTATAAAGCATTTCTATCTCTATAAACATTTCAATATATGTCTAACTTTTCCCATCAAATAACAGTTTTACAAGACTACTTTTATTTTTTTCAGGGGCGAGCCATTTTTGCAAGTGGAAGCCCTTTTGACCCAGTCACTCTTCCAGATGGACGTACATTTTATCCTGGACAAGGGAACAATGCCTATGTGTTTCCAGGAGTTGCCCTTGGAGTTGTTTCATGTGGAGTGAGAAACATAAATGATGACATTTTTCTTCTTGCTGCAGAGGTATTACCTATTCTTTGTATATATAAATGGGAATATAGATAGTCATCACTTACCAGCTGCCTTGTTTAATGACCTTTCAAAGTTATGACAGTTGAAAAAAAACCTTGCAACCAGTGCTTGCATTTATGACTGTTGGAGTATCCATAGTCATGTGTTCGCTATTTGGGCATGCATTTATGATTGCACAACTGCAATCATAAATGCATTTATGACAGCACAACTGGCATGCATTTATGATTGTCACAGTGTCCTGTGGTCATGGCTGTTTGCAACTAGCTTCCAACAAGCAGAATTAATGGAGAAAGCAAAAGTGAAATTGCAGGTTGCGATCATATGATGTCTTGTCAAATGATCATGGTATTTTTCCTAATGATGAAAGTGGAAATAACATAAGTCTAGTGCATTTTTTGCTTGGCAACAGTGGCTCTTAATGATGGAGTTGCCAGTCCCAATTGTGTTTGGTAAGGAAAGACTATCTGTAAATGCTATAATTTATCCTTGAACAGATATGTCTTTCAACAGCCATCAGGCTTCATTGCTTTTATTTTGGCCTGTTGAAAATACTTGTTAAATGGCAATAAAATAATGAAGGCTTTTGTTGTTGTTCAGTCGCGCAGTCGTGTCCGACTCTTCGTGACCCCATGGACTGCATTACGCCAGGCCCCCCTGT
>JANHZU010004201.1:63532-73718 GCA_032468055.1 Acrochordus granulatus | reverse complement strand
ACCTCTGGCAGAGCTCTCATCTTCTTCAGAGCACACAAGCCCCCCAGCCACAGCAAGGTGGTGCCTCACTGGGGGGCCTGAAACTTGAGACACCTACAAATATTTTTGGCTTCCTGCCACTAATCAAATGGCTTCTGCTTCCTTATCTTGCATGAAAAGGGGAGGTCCTTTCAGGGGAGTTTCCTCAGCTTCTTTGAGATCAGTATGGTAAACTGTCCCAGAATTGTACGTTTATTTAGACTTGAAAAGGGAAAATTAGGACTTCCAGGTTAACTTGAAGCAAAGTTTGGAAAATGTTCCCATCTTGCCTATTGGGAGAAATTAGCAGCTGTTGAGCTCAGAACAGAAATGGGGAAAGATACAGGAATTCACCTTGTTTAGTGAAGAGTCACCTGGTTTCTGGACAGCAGTTTTATTTATCTCAGCATCAGCTTCCATTGATATTAGCTTTCCTTCTTTAGATATCTGAACTTATAGAGAGGAAACAGAGAATCATTCCTCTTAAAGGTTTCATCTCTACTTTGCCAGAAATAGGAGCATGCATTCTCCTTGCCATGTATTGGAGGGCCTTCCTGCAGGGAGAAAACCTATTCTGCATGCCAAAGAAGCAGAGTTGGTCTCTGCCTCCTCTCAGTCTGACTCAGAAACAGCAGGCAGGCAGCCTGTACAAGATGGAGCTCTGCACAAAGTGGATATTTCAGCTCATCAGTTTCTTTCAATCCCTTGGGAGCCCTGATGCCTTGGAAGAATCAGGGGTTGGCTTTGCACATCACGCCAGACTAGTCTAGAAGGAGGATAGATGAGAATGTTGTTTGAACTCAGCCATTCCGTTCAATAGCTTCAAGCCAGACCCTCATGGGACAGCATAATAAGGTGACTTGCTTCTGGGTCAAGCCTGCACGTGAACTATGAGAATTGTTTGTTAATCTGGATTAGGATTAAAAATACATTGCATGGATGTACCCAGTGGTTTTGGATCCCTTCTCTCTCTTCCTCTCCTTCAGGAGGCCAAGTAGTGAATTTGATGAACCAGCGCTTACAAACAGGATTCACAGAAAATGAAGTTCTGCAAATCTTCTGTGACACTTGTGAAGCTGTGGCCAGGCTGCACCAGTTCAAATCGCCAATCATCCACAGGGACCTTAAGGTAGCAGTTGAAGGTCTTGTATAGATGCCTGGGGTAGTGCGATGTGTCATAAGAGAAAAGGCAAGCTCTGTCATGGTTTTGGACTTACTCAACTTGGGCAAATTTTAATAATCTCTGATAGTTTTCATCCAGCTGGCAGAGGCTAGGATAGGCCATTTTTAAAGCATTTATATTTATAGGTAATCCTTGTTTAGCAACCACATTTGGGACCAGCAGCTCAGTTGTTAAGCAGAGAATTAAGTGAAGCAAAGTGGTCACTAAGTGAAACCATGATTGTACTTATGATCTTCCTTCACCTTTTCTTTGATTTATAGACATGCAAGGATTGGTTGCAAATGTACCTTTTCATCACTATTATAACTCTAAACAGTTGCTAAAAAAAGGCACTTGCTAAATAAGGACTATCCTATGTAAATTAAGATTTAGATTCTGCCTTTGATTCAGGTAGCATACATAGTGTTTTGTCCTCCCATAACTGATTCCCATGGTCAGGTAAGACCTTCTCCATTATACCACATTGGTTCTCATATAAAAAATCAGCTTGTTTTATTTTTAGATTTACATCCTCCCTTTTTTTCAGAAGTTCACTGCCTCATAAGTCCATCCCCTTCTATTTCTCCACAACCACAACTCTGTGAAGCTGTCTTGTATTTTCACAATGTCTACCGCAGAATGGAAGAAACAGGAAAGTGTAAGCATGCTCTACAAATTAAGACTAGGACAGAATAATATATTCTGAAAGAAATACATTTTTTCTTCAGTTGGAAATTATGGAGCAGTTTTTTTCAACCAAACATGGCTGATTTGGTAAATAAGTTACATAAAACTTAATTTCAGACTGATGTGAAAGTGGATTTATATTTGATCCTCCTGAACAAGGCTTGCTAAAAAGAAGAATCCAGGCACAAGGTTTTTATGACATGTCTGATCTTTATTAGCAGAAATGAATAAAAGCGCTGCCTTGATTGTGCATAGCACTCTTGAATCATGCCCTGGCCACTGTGCTGTTCATTTCCAACAAGTTACAAGACTGAATTGCCTTCATCAAAAAACTGAGACTTAGATGAAGGTCTCCAAAGCCAAACCAAATAACAGCTATTATTCAAAGCACATAAAAAATAAATTCTAGGTATGGTGCAAAAAAGAAAGCTGAAACCTTTGCTTCCTGCGTCACCAAGCTTAGTAGAATGTGAGGGATGATTGTACCCTCTTCAGAGTCCCAGAACTATTGGTGGTCCCTGTAGAGCTTTGATTACAATTAAATGAAGACCATATCAGGCAGTTTCTGGTTAAGATGCCAGAAATTCTCACTGAAAGCAATCAGCTAAAGTGCTACTTCTTTAGCCAGCTCAGCTATGAGGTGCGAGTGGAAGTATCAGACCTGCAGATTTATTTTTTGCACACTCCCCTGATGCTTGCTTGCTTTGCTAGGGACACAGGCTGCCTCAGATAATGCCATCGTCTTCTCTGGCTTTGAGACCCATATGCATGGGTATGTGCTTATGCTAACAATGAGTGACCTTAGGGCTGGAGATGAAATTAGACCATTTGTTGTTAGTTTTAGAGCCAATCTACAGCTGCAGGGGCTTGGAATCCAAATGCCAAAATTTTCCTGGCTTCATGATATAGCTGGCGAAGGAATTCTGGGAGTTAGTCCTCACATCTTAAATTTGTGAAGGTTGGACATCCCTACTTTAGAGCCCTTTCATCATCCAGGTTATTTAGCTCTGTGCATTGGAAAGTATTCCCCCAAGTGACATATTCTGTCTTCCTTACCTTGGAAACTCCAGTATATCATTTAAAGTTACAGATAGTCTTCAATTTATCACCACAATTGAGCCTGGGACTTCTGTTACTAAACAGTGCAGTTGTTAAGTGAGCCATCACATGACCATGCCATTTATTATCTTTTTTGTGATGATCGTTAAGTGAGTCATGTCATTAAGCAAATCCAGGTAATCCCATTCTCTTTGCTTGTGGAAGCCAGCTGGGAAGGTTGCAGATAACAATCACGTGTCCCCCCTCCAGTTTGCCTTATGGAGTTGCGGGTGCTCCATTGCTGGAGGTTTTCAAGAAAAAAAAATTGGACAACCATTTGTCCAGGACGGTATAAGGTCCAAGGTTCCTTCTAGCCCCATGATTCTGTGATTCTCAAAGTAGATGAGAATTTGAGGCTATGATCTGCCCAGGGCTGCCTTTAGATAGCTGGATCTTCAGAGTCTGTATCAACATTGCCATTTTGGTTCTGGAGTATATAATCTTGAATATGTTAATGCATGATCAGTCCAGAAAGTGCTCTGAGCTCTTAATACATGCACTGATGGTTTTTAGTTGCTCAATATTAGAATGATGTATTTATTCACACAAATTCACATAAATACATGCAGTTGCCAAGAGCCCAAATTGTAATCATGTGACCATGGGAACACTGTGACAGTTATAAGTGCAATGTTTGGTCATAAGTCACTTTTTTCAGTGCTGCCATTGCCCTGAACTGTCACTAAATGAATGGTCATAAGTCAAAGACTACCTGTATAGGTAGGGCCCTTTATGGGTCTTGCAATGAGGAGGGGAAAAATAGCTCTCTTCATTCCAAACGCCTAGTAGGAAAAAGGCTAGAATGAATCCCTAGATTGCTTGAAGTAGGGGCATTTTGTCCTTGGAGGGAGCTCAGTCATTATGCAATATGTCCTTCTCTTTAATATGGAAGGGCATGTATTTCTGTTCTTGTATTCTTAAACTCATTCTCTCATCCAAAGCCAATTATTTCGGAACAGGAGGTGGAAAAATAATGTTACTTGTTCAGAACACCAGGCAAAATTCATCATGGCAGTCCCTGAAACAAACATCAGTGGAAGGAATTCAAACTAGGGAAGAGATGGGCTTCTCCATTTAGTTTCCGATTTCCTGCTTCTCATGCTATCTAAGCTCTGAAATACACTGGTAAAAGCAGAGAGAGCAGATGTCTGTTATTTATTTATTAAATTTATACAGCCGCCCATCTCCTTTGCATGACCCTGAGTGATTGATAAAAACAAAAGCACAACCAGTAATTACAAGTTTAGCTCTGGGCCAACAACATGCATCTGTTGAAGCCCAGCAGGGAACCCCCAGAGTATCACAGAAACTGGTTTGGCTCAAAATTCTTGTCACTGGTTCTGTGCAACATGTGCTCCAGAAGTTATCTATTACCAGAAAACTTTCTGCTCACTTGTTTGTCCTGAGCTTATCACAGCTATGTACCTACTTTGTTTCCAGGTGGAGAATGTTCTGTTACATGATCGTGGCCACTATGTCCTGTGTGACTTTGGGAGCGCCACCAATAAATCACAAAATCCTCAGTTGGAAGGAGTGAACATAGTGGAGGAAGAAATCAAGAAGTGAGTCTATCTGTTTTCAGGGTTTTTTAAAAAAAAGATTTTTCGTACTTAACATTTTACATTAATAAAATTAAAAATAATACCACAGTTACACCTGTGTGTTTCAAAGCTGCATTGATCCATCACAAACACACAAATCCCAAATCCTCTACTTTGAATATCTGTGAGTACAAACTATAATGACCCAAATAAATGTTTAAGATTTTAAGTAATTTTTCATCAGGAAAAACAAGAGATGTTTTTGAAGCAATAAGATCTGGAAGTTAAGGGCAAATGATGTCACCAGACATTCCAGACAAAGCAAATGTTTGTGTTTTTTGAGGAACCTTGAACAAAGTACAGTAATTATTCTGTAATTCACTCTATACATTTGGAATATGATGTCCAGGTCTGGTCACCACAATACAAAAAAGATGCTGAGACCCTAGAAAGAGTACAGGGAAAAGCCACAGAGATGATAAGAGGTTGGAAGCAAAAGTCCTATAATGAATGGCTAAGGGAATTAGTATGTTTACCCTAATGAAGAGAAGGATTAGGGGAGACATGATAGCATCTTCCAATATTTGAAGGGCTGTCACAGGGAAGAGGGCATCACTTTATTGTCCACAGCACCTGAGGATCCTTCAAGAAGCAATGGGTGGAAGCTCATCAGAGGAAATCCAACTTGGAACTAAGGAGGAATTTCCTGACAGTGAGAACTATTAAGCAATGGAAACAGCTTGTTGCATGGAATTGTGGGTCCTCCATTGCTGGAGGTTTTCAAGAAAAAATTGGACAACCATTTGTCCAGGATTGTATAAGGTCCAAGGTCCCTTCAAGCCCTATGATTCTGTGATTCTCAAAGTAGGTGAGAATTTGAGGCTATGACCTGCCTTTAGATAGCTGGATCTTCAGAGTCCGTATCAACATTGCCATTTTGGTTCTGGAGTATATAATCTTGAACCTGTTATATGTGATCAGTCCAGAAAGTGCTCTGAGCTCTTATACATGCATTGATAACAATGTTTGCTTAACATTGGAACAATGTCTTTATTCACATAAATTCCTCAATTTTCAGAATTTTTTCAGAAATTTTTCAGAACTTTCTCTTATGGTGGTCCAGTGGCTGTGGTTTGCTCCTCCTGAAAGTCAAAGTAGCCAAACAGAAAATGTAATGTTATATTTGAACTTGGATCCTTGCGTGACTCATCTCTGGCAAGCCAGAATTTGTGGTTAGCTTATAGGTTGTGGCTTCTCAGAGGAACAAAAAGTCAACATTTGACTGTTCCGATAAGTTCAAAATTCTCTGAGAGAACATTTGAAAGATTACATGGTGGCCACACAGCAGAAGTTTAAAATAATAATTATTCCTACTGAATAAGAGATCCTGAGAATGAGCCTTTGTGTCATTGTTCTTTATTGCTGGTAGAATTTGTAGCATGTACATAAAATGGGTACAAAATTGGAATAAAGATGTTGATACATTCCTAGAATTTTAATAAATTTGCTTATATGAGAGGCCATTATTATATCGTTCAGGTGCAAATAATCTCAGTCAGCTTTTCATTTTGGCATCCATAAAGTAATTATCTAAATCTGACATTTTATCTCAAGACGAGAAGGGAATAGTTATATAATCTAACCATTATGAGTTGTTTTGAGTATCCAAAGTACAGTAGTTGTCTTTTTGGGCAGGAACAAAATGCCTCCTTGAAATCATTTACTTTTGAACCTGCTGAGCCATTTCAACTACGAACTTTAAAAGTTCATATAATGTGGAGGAAATACCATGTGGTTGCTAAAACTGTTACAACTTATAATTTTATTCCAAAAACATGCATTTTGCTTTTGTTATAGGTATACTACACTATCATACAGAGCTCCAGAGATGGTCAACCTCTACAGCGGCAAACTAATCACCACAAAAGCAGATATATGGGTATGTAGCCTTGGGATGGTGGTTCAAGTACGCCCTGAGGGCTCTGTGAAAGAAATTGATCACAAATCCCTGCCTCCTGGTTCTCATCCCCTTAGTTCTTTGTGTTCTCACCACAAAGGTTCTCATTCCCTTAGTTCTTTTGTTTCTTTGTAAGGACCAAAGAAGGTCCTTACTTTTGTCTTTTAAAATCAGAAGTGGTGATCCACTGATCCAACCAGTTTTGTTAAAACTTCCAATAGGCTTCCTCTGCTCATCTGTCAAACATATAAAATGCTGAGAGCTATAATTCAGGGACCTGTGAAGATTTCTTATGAGGTTCAGCTCCATTGCAAAAGATCGGATTGAACCAATATGCTTCTTTTTATTTATTTTGTGATCTAAATGAGCAGAAAAAGATATTGTATGAAAGAAAGATACATTGTGCAAACTGAGGTCATCCCTAACCTAGTCATGCTTCTGGATTTGTAAATCTCAACTTGTAGAATTTCCAGCCATATATGACCATATATGTAGAGGGGGTCAATATTGGAGAAAATGGTCTTCCACATCTAAGTTAGGGATGTCCAACATTGGCAATTTATCTTAAAGTTGTCAAGGTTGGACATACCTAATCTCCCTTTGTTTTTGGGAGTGGACACTCCTCAGAATCATCCAAATCCCCCTCTTTAACATTCAGTATTTTTTTCTTTGCTTGCTGTAAAATAAATCTGGCTTTTTTATATGTGGAGGTACCTAGGAAAACACAATGGCAAGACTGTATCTTAGAAGAATATAATGTTGTGTATTTCATCTGAGAATACACACTCCCACCTTGTATCTTTCAGTTAGGGCTCTTTTGCAGGGACTTCCTTCACTGTAAAAATATTTAGTTACCTATGTGCCTGGCAGTTTCTCTGACTTTTCTCAAGGAAGGTTGGGATGGGATGGAGTAGAAATGTGATAGGTTAAAGTTAGTTAACTATTAGATATTTTATTTAATACAATATATCTAAATATAGTAAACAATCTATTTAAGAGCCATTTCCTTTGTTGTGTCTTCGTACTTCATTGTGGGAACATTTTGGGTGAAGGATCAAAGGCATTGAGGACTTCCCAAATTTTGTACACTGTTTATTATTTTACTTATATTTCAAATTTAGAAACAGCCCATCTCTCTCACAGAGCAACTCTGAGCAGTATACAAAAAACATAAAAGCTGTATAGAAATATTATAATAAAAACAATTAAAAAAGGGAATAAAACAATTAAAATTCAGAATTAAAAAAGGCAGAGGAGGAGCTTCAGGGAACTAGCCAGCCCCACGATTGGATGCTCCTCCAGGCTCCCTATGCGAGGCTGAAGAGCCATGTTTTAACTCCCTTACAGAAAGCCGGGAGAGTGGGGGACCTGCCTCACCTTCTGGGGGAGAATATTCTACAGGGCAGGGGCAACAGCAGAAAAGTCTCTCTTCTTTAAGTGACAGGCTCTGCAGCGTACCTTCCCTGCCTGACTAGATGAGATGGGTCACTGTAACAGAACAGAGATGGCTCTGTTGGTAGTGTGGCCCCACGCCATGTAGGACTTTAAAGGTTATAATCAACACCTTGTATTGGTAGAAAAGGTAAAGGTTTCCCCTGCCAGTTGTGGCTGACTCTAGGGGGTGGTGGTTATCTCTGTTTCCTAGCCAAAGAGCCAATGTTGTCCGAAGATACTTCTATGGTCATGTGCATGAGTATATGCCAAGGCACATGGACACTGTTACCTTCCCACTGAAGGTGGTACCTATTTATCTACTTGCATTTTTACATGCTTTTGAATTACTAGGTTGGCAGGAGCTCGGGCAGGAACAGGAGATCACCCCGTTCTGCAGCTTTGAAACTTGTTTTCAAACCCAAGCCACCAATCTTCCAGCCAACCAGCCCAATGTCTTAACCACTTGGATCTAGAAAGAAGCTGGCATCCAATGCAGCTCGCACAGCAGAGATGTTATGTGAGGCATCCTTGGGGTGCCCAAGATTGCTTGTGCAGCCGCATTCTGTAGCAACTGAAACTTCTTGATACCAGCATGAATGCTGCAAAGCCAAGGGAAATTCTATCTTTATTTCCTAGTAACACAGACTCACCTTCTCTGCCCCTTTTCATATCTACAATAAACAAGAGGTTTAGAGCCTTCTCGGTTTGTGGCAACAAACAGATTTGAAGTCTGGTGCCATTTCAAAACTAATTTTATTGGTTAGTCTGCAGGGTGGTACCACACTTGAAAGATTTGTTCATTTATAGATCTATATCCTATTATGATTAGAATTCTCAAGTGCCTTCAAGCACTAAAAAAATCCTGCCATGGATCTGTTCCAAACTTTTTTAAAATCTTGCAAAGACTTGAGCTGCTAAAGTAGGAATTAGCTCCTGATCTTGTTTTTTATCAGAACTACCCAGGTGAGGCAGCACCTCCTATGAGTGTGCAGTGGCTTCTTCCCCCCTCTGGGATACTGTGAAAAAACGGGAAATTTGGCTGATTTGAAGGTGTGAACTATTGTCGTTGGCTTCAAACAACCAAATATCTTCTGACCCCATCAGTTCTGCAACACTGAGGAAGAAGTAGCCTCTTGGAGCCACATGACATGCAGAAGGGAAAGACAATCTTTGCAAGATATCATCCTGGAATAACCATGGTGGTCCTCAATGGTGAAAACACAGCAGATGTGGTTGCTGGATATTGCTTTCTGAAAGAGACAGGTTCCAGGAGCTGCTTTACAGTTTCCAAATTCTTTTCTGGCTTAGATAAGGAAGTACCATTTTGGAATAGCAAAATTAAGTGAGACTTTTATGGTAGGTTATGTGTTTAAAATTTGTTGTTGCTAAGTTATGTCTGACTCCTCACAACCTCTTGGATCATAGCATGAGATATAATGAAGCATATTTAGGGTATGCTTTATTAATGCTTTATTTATTATGGAGAGGTCTGTTTTTAGTATTTTATATTGTGTCATTTTTGTCTATAGTTTTTCTTTAAATCTTTAGGGCCTGTATCTTGCTTAGGAACCTCTGATAAAATTGTGGAGCTAGAAATAAAATCAAACAAAAGGAGGCCGAGATGCCCATGGAAGGGAACAAGGCATGGGCAGTGGCATCACATGCTTCATCACATCATTGTGCAAATGATGAGAATTACGCAAATTGGCTGACATGAATATTACCTAATTCCCATTGTTGGCATGATGATATCATGACACACACATTAGGCTCTGGGGCAGTTGACTCAAACCAGAAGTAAATTCTTTTTCCAGGTTTGAATCACACAGTCTCTTTAGCAGTATTGATTAAAGTAAGTTGCAAGAATTTCAGCAACTAAACTCGTTCCCTGTTAGAACCAAGTCCTATTCCTGGCATTAGGATGGGGACTTCAGTAGTTTAATTATTACAGTTTTTTCTGGGAACAAATAAGGAAGGTACAAACATCTAATGGGAGCAAGGAAGCACAATGCATTAAGACCTTCCTCTCATAGGTTGCTCCTTTCCCCATCTCATTTTCCTGGAGAAATAAGAATAGATTAATTATAAGTGAATAATTAGTTTGGGTTTGGATGAGTTGTTAGATAAGCTTGCAAGTGTCTACTTACAAAACTATTTGTTGAATCCTTATCAGATTGTCAATTGACCTATAAAGCTCATGGCATCACTGTGGTTTTAACTAGATGCCAAAAGAGCTGTCCGTGGATGGATGGATCAAGTCAGTGTTGATCCATCCATCCATGGACAGCT
>JANHZU010004201.1:13415-26767 GCA_032468055.1 Acrochordus granulatus | reverse complement strand
ATTAGGCATTCCACAGATAGGTCCGGGTGTTAAATTTGGTGTTGCTTGCTTGGATCCCCTGTGTGCCTTGTCAGAGGGATACACTCCCATGCCATCACAAATGTTTTTCTGAAACTGGTCTTCTGAGTCAGGGTCATCCCAGCTGTTTTCTCTTTCCTCCTGCCCCTGCTGATCCTGGTTTCGGCTCTGCTCTTTTGTGCCTTCGGAAAGGAAAAGCTGACCTCGCCGCTGAGAGTCTCATACCAGGCCTTGAGGCTCCTGTGCCCCAGCTCCCGTCCTCCCAGGCAGATTCGGTGGCTTCAAGCAGAGCAGGTTGGTGAGGCAGCTTACGCTCAGGTGTGACCTGAGAAGGAATGTGAACCAGTTCACAGCATTGGGATTTTCCTGGGAACGGAAACTGATTCCTTTCTTGACAGCCCTTCACTTAAATGTTTGGTGTATCCTTGGTTCTGTTAGGATAGGCCCTTCCCAAAATGCTAGAGGTGCAAGCAATGCAAAATACCAAGCTGTTACTCTTCCAGTTCTTATATTGTAGCAGATAAGTCTGCTGGAATATATCCCAGATTAAGAGGAATTTCAGACTCATAAAATTAGAACAAATAGCACTACATTTTCCAGCAGGCTGTTTAACCTGGTTTGAAAACCCGAACTCTTTCTCATGTTTGGACATAAACTTTTTATTGTGTGCATGTTTAGATGTTTTTCTGGGTTCTCTCTTCAGATATTTGATGCCTCTTTGATTCAGAAACTGGAGAGATATTAGATTCCTTCCAAAGTCAGCATGAGGGGGCTCTTAGCTTTGTTTTGATAAATTAACTTCTTTCTGTATGTGAGTGCAGGGTTGTCCATAGGAGGGTCAAAAAAGTTAAAATAGCAGCCGTAAAATAGTGAGGTCCTTTAGTCCAGTTCAGATCAGTTTTTCCAAAAAATAAAGGATCGGTCTCTAGAGTGGACCACAGGTTGGAAATCCACCTCTAGCCAAGGGTACAGCTACCTCCTTGCTATTTTCTGTACTGTGATCTGCTACTCTTGCTTCTTCTCCTGGTTCCAGATTCAGTCACTGTGGAGGACTCCTTGCTTGATTGCTCTCTTTCTAACCCTGGCACTGACCTCCTGGATGAGTTTGCTCCTTTAGCTGTTTCATCCCAAACTCGCAAAGGTAAACTCTTTTTTAGGGTTTCATTTGAACGAAGAGGCAAGACAAAAAAGAAAGAAAGATCTGTGAATAGATCATGGTGGAATGCAGGTGTGTGCGTGTAAGAATATTCCTTGGGCAGTGATCATTGCTCAAAGCTGCAGTGGTTCTCTGTTCATTGCAAAATGGAAATGCATCTAATGTTTCTGCTATAGGAAACTACCTTTTACTAAATCAGACTGATGGGAATGACTGTGCTAGGAAAACAAAGAATTTTTTCTATCTTGGATACATCCTGAAATCTTCTGTGATCACTGAAAAGGAGTATCCAAGCTGGGCTCCTTAGAACATAACCTCACTTACTTTCCTTCATATCCAAAATGCGGAACTCTTTCCTGCCTTGAAAAAGTAGGCTCATCTGCATACAGGTGGTGCAGAAGAGTCAGAACTACAAATGTCCTTCATTTCATCTTCTCACCTACTTGCAAACCTTTGAGAAGCTGAATTTTGCTTAGCCTCACCTGCAATATCTGGATGAAAAGACTGATCTACTTTCCTGGATATACTTTGACATTCTCCATCTTTCTTCCCCTTGCCTATCTGTGCTAGTAAAACAGGAAAGCCAGTGCTTCTTGGTTGACCCCTGCAGGTTGGGAGTTTACTTATATTTCTCATAACACTAGATGCATCTTTCCCTTGAGTCACATTTTAAAATATCTTGGCTAGGGATGATTCATGAGAGACAAATGAATTGCCAATATTTTACTTACAGCAAACTGGGATCATACTTCATCTTGCATCACACTGTGTTTTGACTGCTTCTGGCTTAGCATGTTATGCAGTCAGCTGTTGTGATTTATTCACTCAGAGTTAAATGAACCATCATTCATGTCTGAATTCAGTTACTTCATGAGTTTTACATGAGCTGTGCCTGTAAATTTGCAGTATATTCTCAGTGGGCATGGTTTGAGGCTTCAGTGGTAAATGGTGACCAATAGTACAATTTTTTGTTGTGCAAATCAATTCACTGTCCATTATGAACAGCAGTTGTTAGAATCCAGTGAATGAGACAAGAAGGTTTAATCTAGCACCCACTCCAATGTAATTTTCTTATAAGAATGTTGGGGTTTTTATGTCTTTCCTGCTTTTGTGTGATTGACATTTTTACCTTGGTGTTTCAATGAGACCAGCGTTATCCTGGAAAAGGAGAGAAAAATGGTGTCTGCCAAAATTGAAAACTACGGTTTGATTTCCTTCTGAAAGGAGATTTTAACAATTTCCGAGACATCCATTCTCATTCACTTATTTTTTTATGATGGTAAAAATATTATTAAATAAAAACTTGTCAGCCAGTGGTATTTTGAAAATGGATTTGGTTTCTTGGAGAAATGTGAGGGTTTTAAGAATTTTCTCATGCTTTCTAAGCATCACCCATATGGGCTCTGTGCTTGCCAAAAGTGTCATTTGGAACTTATCTAGTGAGGAGCAGAGAAAGAATGTAATCCACCAGCCGAGGCCAGGAATACAAGAGACCCAACAGAGGAGAAGCATGAATTCAAAATCTCTGGGTTAGAAATATTGGTGGCAGGACTGCAGAATTTGGGGACCAGGCATAGAGTGTAGCTAATCTACAAACAGAGCTCCCAAAATCCAGAGAAGAAAGTTTGGCCCAGGCTATGAAGGAAGATAGTTGCTGACCTGGTCTCCAACATTTGACTGCCTTGTAGGGACAGGCAGCAAAGGGCATCATCCAAATGTGCCGGTATTAAGAATTCCTAGAGAGGTACGGTTGATTCCAAATAAGTCTTGCAAAATTCCTTGTACGCATAAGTGGCTGGCTTCGATTCTTGAATCTTTTAAAGATACTTGCATGAAACTAAATACAGTACCTTCCATTTGAAAGGAAAGGCTTCTTTAATATGGATTAACAATAATTTAATTATGGATTAACAATCACTATCCAGAAGACAGGTTTCTTACCTATCTATTTCCTCTCCATGCCAGTGAAATGAGCTGGGATCTTTTTCATGATGTCCCTATCTCCATGGCCCTTTCAGTCAAGGAAGAAATCCTCAGAGTGCCTCAGACCCACCTTTTCTCCCCATCCCCTGCTGAAGGGAAAGCTAATTGCTGCAAGCAATCTCACCATCTTAACTAGTCCTTCTGAGTCAGGCTCTTCTATCATCTGCGTAATGGATTTCATTGGCAGTCAACTCAATCTCTGTAAAACACTTGGACAAGCATGAATTTCATTTCATTTGGTCTTCACTGTGGACTATGCTGTGGAGTTCAGCTAAACCCTACCACCACATTAATTCTTACCAGTGAATCCTCTCCAACTCTCCTGGAAGAAATAATGCAGTTCTCCCTATATTTTATACTGTAATCCTATTCTCCTCCCAGTCCTAAAGTCAGAATTCAACCACATTCAGTCAGCCACATCTAAATCTACACACACTGATTCCTCACAGTGACCTATTCTCCTCCTCCTGAAGAAAGATTCATTTGCCTCCTTCAGCCTTGGGAGATGGGAGCAATTAGAACAAGGACCACTGCTGTTTCTGATCACAATATGGGACATGTTCTTCTAGTGTAGAGACCTTTTATTCATGCATTCTACAGCTCAGAGTATATAAGTCATTTAAAAAAAATATCTGGAGGTCCCTGCAATATCATGTGTTCTAACTCATGTTTATTTTGCAACCACATGGCACTTCAGACCGCCAAAGGAAAGTTCAGCTGCTTCTTGGATTCATTAAGACATTTTTGAGAAAATTGAGGATCTTTGCTTCCTCTTCCTGGAACTTTTCTTTTCTGTGTTAACCACAGAATTTTGAAATTGAAAGCTTCCTGTCACCTTCAGTTGCCCCTCTGAAAATGTTGTCTCTTTAGTCGTCAAACAGTGCATAGAGCAATGAAAATGGCAGCCCTATACTTTTCTAGTGATCCAAAAGGAAAACAAAGGCTACTATTTACAGTATTTAGTCATTTACTTTTCAACCAAAGACTACCTTCACATTTCACATCAAATAGTTTATTAGTCCATTTTTTCTACTCCCTTTTTTATTTTCTGCTCATCAGCCAAGCAGTTACCTTTTCTTTGAGTTCCCCATCCATCTTGTTGAATCCATAAGCTATCTTCTCTTAAGCATGGGCTCTCAGATCTTTGGCTACTGATGGCAGGAATTATTTTACACCCTTCTGAAATAACTAAGCTACCTCCTCCAGGGAACACCAAGACTGGTTGTATTAGTGTGGCTCCTTCACTGAAAACATTTCTCAGAAGTATTTTGTGCCTGGCACAACACATGCAGATGGCATTTTGGTCCCCTATCATCAGTCTGCACATTGTTGACTACAATGAGCTAAGAAGATCTTGGATAAGGGATATTTTCTTTTAATAACTGCCCCAGTACTTTTTGTTAGTCTCCTGTATGTGCAGTGCATAGAGATCACAACAGACAGATTTACATGTAACTTAAGTTCTTTGAATGTTCATACAATCTACTCATTGTCACCATACACACATGGTTCTCTTTACTTCATCCCTGTATTAGGAGACTGTTGACTCAAGGAGCTGAAGTCTGTGGAGAAGAGCATCTTAGGCATGCTCAGATCTAGAGAAATGGGACTGTTTCCCCATCAAAAGCTTTGATAGAACCCAAATGATATTCTTCACAGGCACAGAACCAATAAGAATCAGTGCACAGGTGACCATCTGTCCTTCTGTTGATTAAATTACTCTATTTATTATCTGCTTTGATGTTTTGGATCTCAGGTGTTTTGGGAAAAAACCCTACTTCTCCTATGTGGATAGAGCTTTCAAAGCTATGGTTGTGCTATGACTATTTCTTCCAGCATCCAAAAGAAACCATACTACATACTTGAGTTTGCTTATAGGACCACTGTTGGTTATTGCTGGAATCTTTCTTTGGCTTGAACAGAGGGTCCAAAAAGGAAGCAAATTATGTTCTTGTAAAAAGTGTGCACAAATGTAACCTTTTAGACATAAGATTGGGCCTCAGGTCAGATTAAGCAATCTTTACCCTTAATGTGTGAGCTTGAAGGCGTATGTGAATGTTGGCAAATTTATGTATCATAAAAAATAATGAGGGAGGAAGCAGATACAGCATCTTGAGGGGTGTGTGGAGTCAACTGCTCTTCACAAATAATGCCTGTGGTAGAATAATCCTATTATAAATCCTCACCTGCATTTGAGGAGTAAAGTGAGGTCAGTTGTACAGAGGATGCCATTTAATCAGGATGATAAACGAAGCTTTTCCATCTTTTCATTATCTCAGCTCCCTATGAAATGTTCTCATCGCTAATACCTGATGCAACTTGGTATTTTCTCTCAGACAAGCTACTTCTGCTGCTGCTTCTCTTCCATATGATTTTCATATGTATCTCCTCCTCTCCTTTCCCTACATTTTCTAAATACCCAGTTTGCTTTAATAGTTTGATTCTTATCCTCCCTTGCAACAAAACACATATGACAAATGTTGTTTTGGTGATTTCTAACCAGCTTTCTCTGCTCTTTTTGCCCCTTTAAAATCCATCTCCCTGATCATGCTGCAGAAGATACTAACCTGATATCAGGCTTTGATGTCCCTGAGGGCTCTGAAAAAGTGGCAGAAGATGAGTTTGACCCCATCCCTGTGTTAATATCCAAAAATTCACAAGGTAAGCAGGTAGATCTGGAGTGAGAAGCCCAAGCAATGCATTACAGTAGTGTGTTTGCATGCAGTTGTGCAGCTCACTCAGAATTCAATGTTGCATTTGTTGGTTTCAACTTCTTTAGAGAATCTGGCTGTGCTAGGTATTCTCAGTTCTCACCTGTTTATGTGACAGAGTTGACCATTCCCAAGTCTCCTATTGGAGTTCTTGAATGTAGGGAAATTCTATGTTGAAACTCTAGTCTAAGCTTTGAAAAAAGTCTAGAGCTCAACTCTCCTTTGTTCCAATGAATCCATGCTTGCAAGATGAATAACATTTCCAGATCCTGATGTTTGGTTACTTGAATTAGCTTGTGGGATTCCTTCATTCTCAAAAGCAATATTGCCACCAACTGGTTGAGATTCACAGATCTAGTCTGCATTGGATCGTTGTGTTTATGTAGCTAATTCTTTGTTTATTCGGATCCTGACTGCTTAGCTTTGGAAGAAGTGCATAGTATGAATTCCCTACCTAGATGCTTAAAGTAGAATGTTGAAGGGGTCTTATCAGAGGGATGTACAATGTACAATATTTTGTCATGAAAGGAAAGAGTGAGTCTGTTTCTCCAGATGACCCACTGGATTCTCCACCATCCTCTCTAGAATTCTAGATTTTGGTCCTGCTCTTTCCTCTGAGCAGCATAAGTCCAAACCATCAAGTGACTTGGGGTATGTTCCCTTTTCTAAGTTCAGTGTCAGTCCTTCCTTGCTTAATTAATGCCTCCAGTGATCATAATCTATGGGCAAGGAGAACTAGTTAAATTGCTGGAGGGAGGAAGAAATTGCAGATCTATGCCTCCAGTTCCTCCTCTTGATTCTGTTGTTGAGATCTGTTGTTGCAGGCTGCTTTGATTCATGGCTTAGTGTTTGGAAATTTCTCTTTGGTCTCAGTGTTGGAGAACTTTTGCAAAATTTCTCCCTCCAGGCAGCAATTCTAACAGAGCCAAAGCTTGAGTAGATACCATCTAGACTGAGGTCCTTTCATTTTTAGCTGGTTCTTCTTTTTTTGTGAGCATCTTTCTCTTACTTTTTTTTTAACTAAAAGCTAACTTTTTACACATGTGTCTTTTGCTTGATACTAAAGTGCTGTCTCTCACACTTTCAGGTGGGCATTCTAGAAACAGCAGTGGAAGCTCTGAATCCAGTCTTCCCAACCTAGCCAGGTCTCTTCTGCTAGTGGATCAGCTCATAGACCTGTAGCAGTCGCTCAATAACGAGCAGTTTCTGTAACGTACCTAAAAGCCTTTTGTTCCTTTTTTTCCTAACTGAGCTAATCTTTAGTTGTTGGATGGTTTTTGCTTTTGTTTTGTTTGAAATAATGCCCAATGAAAGGACCCTGCTCTGAAATTATACCCTCTCTTGGAATTTATCTAGACTTGTTTCCAGCACAGCCTTGATACAGCCTGCAACAATTTTTTGTGCAACTCTCTACTGTCTTTAAGGGAGCGCTACCATGTATTAACCACTTTTGCTATGATTTATCCCTTAGTGCCACTAAAACCATAATTGTAAAAAAACACATGTAATCTATGTATGATTCTTGCTAGAAATACATATAACTAATCTGCCTAAATCATGCTAACCAAAATTGTTTGTCAACTTTTTTTCTTGAATAAAAAGTAAGACTGGAAAGGCCAAGGGCAGTGAAGAGAAGTAGCACTGTCCTTCTCCAGTGCAGGGGAGTGTTGTTAGGAAGTCCTGTTAAGGATTGGGGCCTGGACAGTGTGTCTTCCAAAGACAAAATTGAGTCTGAGGCCTGATGATTAGATAAAGACATTTCAAGCCCTGAAAAATAACAGTTTGCTCCATAAACTCCTGTTTTGCAACCTGCTTAGGAATGGACTGTGCTTAAATAAAAAAATGCTAAAGCTGTGGAAATTATTCTACGCAAAACAGTTAATATGAACCATAATATTGTGTCAAAAAGCATGGCTAAGATATTTTCTGTTGGATGAACTACCATTAGAAGAAGGGAGGGGGAACCATTGTGACAAGGGTTGGCCTATTGAGGAACTGTATAAATTCTATGTACATGTCAGATTTTCTTGAGGATAAGACTGTTTTGTTCTGTTTTTCTTTCTCAGTTTTTGCAATCCCTCTGTGTAACTGCATATCGTGTTAATACAGTAAAATGAAGCCATTCTCCTCCCCTTCCTTTTTAATTTAGAGCCTTCAGTCTTTGTAGAACTAGCATGCACTTCTTGTCAACCAATTAGCAGTAAGTGCTTTCCAGCTTAGGTGTATCTGAATAGTTTTATCTTTTATTTTCATGTTAACATGCTCAGTTTCATCAAGCTACTGGATATAGTAAACTTGTTTTTGTTGACTTCTGATCTTCAAGTCCAAAATTGATGGTCCCTTTCAAGATGTTCTTCTGAAGAGAAGGATGACTCTTACTCCGTAGTGGAATAATTATTAACTTAACGCTAACTTTGTGTGTGTGTATATGTATTGTAGTGGTTCAAAAAGTGCAGTTTCCCCACATGCGAGTGTGTGAATGGCTCAGTTTCTAGGTGTATCAGCCTCTCCTACAAGATTGAAAGCCATTCTGATGTAACCCTGAGTATTTTTCTCCACCTTCCCACAAACCCCATCCAAATCTCTTCCTCCCAGAAATTAGCTCAACAAATTCTGTAAATAGAATTTCACCATCATGTCAATTCTCTCTTAATCTAAAGTCTACTTGCTGACACCTTTCATTCTAAAACAATTACTGCTTCTTTGTGATGTGTGTCCATAGGGTCATTTCCGCTGCACTTTCCTGACAAAACTATGAAAATGATCTTAGCAAAATTGTCAATAGTACTTTATATTTTGGGGAAGACTCTTGATTCTTTGTTTTGACTCTTGATTCCTGAAGCGCAGGCAACTGGAGTTGGATCATGTGGACAAAGCTTTAGAGAGAACATTATTGTATAGTCAGATGATACTGAAAATATATGGAAAAAAGAATGGATTTTTTTAAACAAAGTAACCACCTGCTGTATATTAGCAACCAAAAAAAACCTGTGAATTAAAGTACTTTTAAAAAGAATGTTTAACATTTTAAATTTAATGAATTGTTGAAGAATTTTGGAAAGAGGTTGACAGAAGTACCTCATTGTGTGAAGATAGCACTATTAACTAACAAATATGAATTGTGGTGAGTCTTTTTCAAACCAAGAAATGACTCGTGCAGTTAGCTGGGTAAACTGTCCTAAACTAAGGCTTATAAATGGACTAACCTTCATGGAAGGACTTGGAGCCACTTCAGTAATCAACCATATTTAAGGTTGTCTTCTGGGAATGGTGGATTGTTGGCTGTTTGCTAGAAGCTGCAGAAGGCAGGCTTCCTTTTTCAAAGGGAAATCTAACTCAGAGGGGTGATTGTTGGTGGTGGTCTTGCTCTGTCTTGATCTTTCTATTTATATGATAAGAAATGTTGATTAGGCAACTTGGAATAACAGCAAACTGCCAGTTTCTGGATTGCTTCTGATACATCATGTGGGTAGAGGAGGAAGTGATTTCTGTGAACCATAAGAGGCAGACAGGTATAATTTTTGCTTTGCTTCTTCTATAGCATCCCACTCCTGCCTCAAAAATTATACCTGTCAATTTGGCCCCAGCCCTCCACAGAGGAGCTCAAGAAGGGGCCACATTTCTAGCCTTTTTATGTTTATGAAGTACTATGGAGTTTTAAGGGAAAAAATCTTATACAGTAGTATTTCACCCCATTTCTCCTCCATCCTTTGTATTTTTAAGGGCAAAATTGTGTATTTTAAGCTTCCACATGATTTAAAGCACCAATGTTTAGTTCTCTTCATCAAAACCAGGCTGAAAAATTTGTCTACATTTTATCATCCTCTGTTATTATTCCTTGTGAAAGGTAATATTATTTGATCAAAAATATGCAACCTGATACTAGACAGACTGTTGCCAGAACAAGAACCAGACAAAAACTGCATCTTCTGTCCAAAGGAGATTTGCTGATAGTCCTTAAGCAGAGAAACAAAAGAAAAAGGGGCAACAAATTTAAAACACTGATTATTAAAAACTAAACTTGCATTCATTACAGTCTGCATGGGAATTCTTCTGTAACAGCTTCCTATAGCTTCCTGGGAAATACATTTTACAATGGTTTGCCTTGTTAACTGGGAGTGGTTCCACTATTAATGTGAGATCAAGAAATGGTCATTCCCATCTTTAGATTTAATTTTTCTGCCCTTCCTGGAAATTGTGGTTAACATGATCAAGGTAAAGATTTATACTGACTCCAATTCCAGGGGTGGGATCTGAGGAATGAATGGGAGAGATTCACTGCAGGGATTCCTGTTGACCACCTCGTATCATTCCTATATACCACTGATCCATGGTGATACACTGATGCTATGTAAATCTCAGCAACCCATTCAGGTTGAGCCTGCTCTGGATTACCCAGCAATTGAAGATGTGCCTGGCAGGAGCAGGTTGCAGACCCAGTAGGTTAGCACCTGAGGTAAAGATCTCAGGAACGAAGCAGCAGCCCAATCATTCAGCTGCAGTCTGCAGCGCGCAGGTAAAAAAGGTAAAGGTAAAGTGTTCCCCTGCCAGTCATGGCCAACTCTAGGGGATAGTGCTCATCTCTGTTTCATAGCCGAAGAGCCAGCATGCCCGAAGACGCTTCTGTGGTCATGTGGTCAGCATGACTATACGCCAAGGTGCATGGAATGCTGTTACCTTCCCACCAATTTAGGCAGTATCTATTTACCTACTTGCACTTCTCCATACTGTCAACCTGCTAGTTTATCAGGATTTGGGGCAGGAACAGGAGCTTACCTCATGCTGGACATAATACAAATGTTCCACCAGGGAGGTTCCCTCTGCTGGTATCCAGATTAGATATGGTTTTCTTATCAACAGAGTACTAGGGGCCAGCCAAAAGGGCCACAGATTATCTACCAAATAGTTGGAGCTTTTCTGAGAGTTCTGAGGGCAATATGAATTAGTGCATATTCGCTTCTCCACTTCATTCCTTCTTTTTCCTTCTTTCCTTTTCATAAGCAAATATTTTGTCTGTTTTTTAAACGTGGAAGTCAAGTCATCTAAGGAACCCTGAACTAATTCTTGCTGTTCTGCTATAATTTAAAAGCACTCCCCTCTGTGTAGGTTGGGCCAAAAGGAGATGCTCCCTGCTGATAAAAATTAAATTGCAGCTGTTATAATGGCACATTTCTATTGAACTAGCAGGATACTCATCTATTCAGAGCTAATGTGATATGTGCTTCTTTCTCTCCACAATGGCTCGTGGTTTCCTGGCATAATTGAAGAAGTACACTAATTCAGTGGAACTTTTCTTGGCCCCAGGATGTTCTATATAAGAGCAGTGAAGGGAAAGGCTTGTTCATCTGGATAAGGAACAGAGTTTCCTATAAGTGCCTTCCACATCTGGAGAAGTATTTTGTGATCATTATGCAACATTCCCTAACCTGATGTTTTAAGACTACACTAAGTGTTCCCAGCCAATATAAAACATTTTCCATGCAATCGGGCTTGGTTCATTCCCTCATAATGTCCTCATAATAACCCTCAAATTTAATCCCATTCTAATTAGAGATAAAAATTGCAGGACTGGGGTTGAGTTGTGATCAAAGAGGAGAGAGGAAAAATGAAATATGGTAAGGACAAAAAGTGATTATTAGCCTAACCACTCATAACAATAGTATTTGTAACAGACATTCTTGCATTGGTAAGCAGATTAACATGTTAGAAAGATATTTTTATGTCTTTTTCAAAACCAAGGAGTTTTGAAATGCTGTATTGTGAAGTCCTTGGTTGTTTTCGGAGCTTGGTTGTTTTCTTGCAGACATTTCATTCCCCATCTAGGTTACTTCATCAGTGTATAAGTTGGGTAATGAAATGTTTGCAAGAAAACAACCAAGTTCAGAGAGCACCAAGGACTCCATAATTCAGTTCTGAGCCAGAAATATTGGTGCTATATTTATTGTTCAGTTTTTGCCTACAGCATTCCAATTTCTGATACAATTTTCTTTTCTCATATCGGGACTGGCTTGCTTGTTCTGTTGGGGGCATTGATGACATACAGTATGTCACGTTGAAAGATAAGCTGGTGCATTTGATTTCTTTATAAATGGATGAAACCCCTTTAATTGAGAGACTTTATAGACTTAACTTGCAGATGCCAAAATGTGTTGAATGCCAGCTCCCTAGAGCAGCAGAGGAGTTGGCCTGCCATAAATGTCATATTGCTGTGAAGAGTGAACAGAAACAGGAAGTCTGCTGGACTCCTCTACTCATTTCTAGAAGTGAGTGCAGAATAGTGTTGTAGGTAGAGAAATACTGAGAATTAAGGAACAGGGTCCTGCTGAACTCAGGCTATTTGGAGTACAAGCAGAACCATGTTTAGAGGTCGTCCAATGCACGTGTACACACATACCCATACATCCCAGATTTCCAACAAAGTATATTTGTCAGCTTCCAAGTTCCAGAAGGGTTCTGAATTAGTATTATTGTTATTAAGTCTGACCTAAGATATTTTGACATTGGTAGCAGAATAGCAAATTTATGCCTTTCCTGATGGTTCCCAAGTCAAGGTACAAAGACCAGCCAAGTAATTTTGGTTTCTAAGGCAGAAAATTCCTATTATTATGGCTAAAAAATTGCTTCCCATGCTTAATATGTGTCTGTCTAGTCTGGTGTAACTAATTCAGACATTTGCCAGAATATCACAATTTGTCTTTTACCTATCCAGTATATAAACCTTCTTGAGTGCTGTCAATCAGAGGAGTCAGAATAGTTTCCCATAATTGTTTCTACCTTTGCAAAACCTCCAGAAAGGATGAGAGCCTTGCTGGAAAACATCAGGCCACTAAATCCACTGTCCGGAACTCCAGATGCAAATATGGATGAAGAGAAGAATATCCCAGATCTGCTGCCAAAAGGGGTGGTGGGGATGTCTTGGAAACAGACACAAGATGTCTTGGAAACAGACACATCTCATAAAAAAAAAATTCAAAGAAGGGTCACAGGCAACAAAAGTTGGTCAACGCAAACAAAAAATAATAAACATCAGTTCAAAATATTATTTTGGAAAGGGTTGGCTCCACAGATAAAATGAATTTGTCAGCTTGAATTCCCAGCCAATTGACCTTCAGATAATAATAGAAAACAATCACAGAAGGTAGCCATTTTGCAAATTCTTCAAACATCCCACTTCAGCAGTTTGGCCAGACTGCTTCTCCAATCTGTGTGATGGAGAAAGTTGTTCTTCTTGATGCTCTGACTGAAAAATGGAAAAAAAAGTCAATTTTTAAACATTTGAGTGGCTTCAAAACAAAGAGTGGGAAAGCACTGGCTTTCTGCAGTGTTCTTATAGAACAATGTAAGCAGCCAAGACACCCCTTCCATCAGTTATTGCTGCCAAAGATGACTGCTCGGTTGTGTGAACCCCAAAATAAAATTAACATGATTGAAACAACAAAGCTCTTTGAATGCTCCAATAATTGGGAGAAAACCCCCAGATCCTG
>JANHZU010004200.1:86397-98498 GCA_032468055.1 Acrochordus granulatus | reverse complement strand
TCCCGAGAGCCCAATCTCAAGAACAGGGTCTCACAACTGGAAACTTGTGGAGCAAGGCCCCTGGAGGCAAACAGCGATTCTCGGATGACCACTGCCACCCAACCCCCCTGCCCTGGGGTCTTGGCTGGTGCCAAACCTTGAACCCAGCTGGACACATCTCCGAGGGAGCAAACCCCCCCTTCAGGAGCCAGCCAAGTCTTGGTGATGCATGCCAGGTCGGCCAGCTCCTCCTCGATGATATCCCTAATCAAAGGAGCCTTGTTGTTAACTGACCTGCATTCATCAGCAGCAGCCAGACCCCAGGGCTTCCAAGGCCATGCTGGCTAGGGTCTGGGTGTGAGTGAAGAGGGCCAGAACACGCCACTGAATTGGGGGCATCTTCTCCTGTAACGGCCTGCCCTCCTGCTCCCGTAGCACCCTCTACCCGTAACCACCTGGATATCATCTCCTGCCCTAGAACCCCCCAAACAAGAAATACCCTCTACCCCAATACCTCCCTTACTCCTGGGCATGGTCTCTACATTCCCCCCAACAAACAACTAAAACAGTCCCAGACAACCAGGGAGGGGCAATGGCAGAGGGCCCTGGCACTATAGCAAGCTCTCAGCATAAGGGCCCCTGCCTCACACCCTCCCCCAACCACACACTGCCCTCTCCCTAGACCAACCCTCACACCGAAGGCCAGAGGGAGGACACCCATCCATACCCCTCGCCCAGCTCTCAGTCTGGGCAAGGGCAGCCATCAACTCAACCACCCAGCTGGCCCCTGCTCACACCCAGGGTCCAGCCCTAAACTGACCCTGGCCTGCAGTTCCTCCTATGAGGCTGGGCTAGCTGATCCAAATAACGAGTCCAAATTGTCCTCTCCTTTCCACTGGGTCCTCATCAGCAAAATGTCCTCTAAGCCTCGCATGTCTCAAGAACAGGCTGCCTGTAGAGGCCTCGGTGCTCAGAGGCGCTGGATTGGCTATCAAGGCTGCCACCATCGCAGGCCGAAACCAACTGCTCCAAGCTGAACCTGAAAAGTCTGGCCGCCGAACAGTGGATCCCAACCGAGAGGTGTCCCTCAGCCCAGCTCAATCCAGCCAGTCACAACCTCTGAGACCAGGCCCAAACACAAGACATAGACGCACCCCTGCAGTAGCCACTGTTCTTGCTGCTGCTCCATCAAGCTCCTTGCTCCACTGGCTGCTATCCCAAGAGTCGTATCACAGGACCTGCTGCTTCCCAGACTCACCACAAAGAACAACCAGGCCAGGACCGCCGCTACTCTCAGCTGGGCCTTGAGGCCCGTCGCGAGGCCTGCAATGCATCAGCAATTCCCATTGGAAACTCTCCCACTGCTGCCGCCAGCCGCAAAAACCCCAGAGCCCACTCCTCAGCTCTGGGCAGCCAGCGTCCGTGCCAGAAAGATCACACAACAGGGAAGAGGAGGAAAAAAAGAGGATAAAGCCGGCCCCTCAATCTCCCCAGGGGGATGGTCAGAGCTCCACGCTCAACACCCACTCTGTCTGCCATTTAAAAAAAAAATATTGACAGTTGTTCTTTGTTGTTCAGTCACGCAGTCGTGTCCGACTCTTCGCGACCCCATGGACTGCATTATGCCAGGCCCCCATCTTGCACTGCCTCCCGGAGTCTTTCCAAGCCCACGCCCATCACACTGACTATGCTATCTATCCATCTCATCCTCTGCCGTCCCCTTCTCCTTTCAATCTTTCCCAGCATCACAATATTTTCTAATGAGTCCTCTCTGCGCATTATATGGCCAAAGTATTTGAGCTTCAGCGTCAAAGTACAAACAATACTAGACCTCAAAGAGTTATCAATGCATTATATGATTTGAGATAGTTATATATTCCATAATTCCTTATCTTTTATTCAGAGTTACTGTGACAGGTCAGGAGCAAATCTTAGTTTTATGGACTCCCTTATTCAGGAACAGGCTTAGTTGGCAGAAGACTTAGTTAGACATGTCTCGGCTACATTAAACTCTTTATCGCAAACATTAATGAAGTCATATACAAACAGATGATAATCTGTCTGTAGTTCAAACCCAAGTTTTTATAAAAAGTTTAAGCTCTAGACTTCCTCTCCCCAACTTTTAATTAACTGATATTTGTTTTGTAGCCTTCAACAGCATAAACACAGCTACATGACAGTATTCTCCAACCTAGAAACCACTGGTTGCAACCTTAGCAGATTCAGCCCTTGCATTAAACATGCAAAAACTGTCCAATTCAGCCAATAAGATCATTATTGCCCTGGGTAGGGCAAGTTTATGTTTTTATATAAATAAATGAATCCTTCATAATGTATCACAGATGTGCTTTTTAATATATATTACTTGTTAATAGATTGAGATTAATTCTATAGGAATTTTCTTGATACCATATCTAAATGGATAAACATTACATACTCTGCTCCAAAAGTCCTATGACAGCTGTAGAGAAAATACAGCAATAATTTCCTAATGTTGAAGATAAAAGTCTCTAAACATAACATACATATCTCTTTCTGGAAAACCACTGTTGTGGACACCTAACAAGCTCTAGAGGTCCTTTTTTCTTAATAGTGATAAAGAAAGTGCTAATTCTCCTATGCAAAAAATATTTTTAATTACCACTGTAATACTTTATCCAAAAACAATAGTGTACTCTAACTTTATTAGTTATTAATTTTATTGATATTAAGACATTTTATTGAACATATACAATAAAACACGGGCCATATAGTACTTATAAGTTCTGCTAATATTATTGGATGAATTAAGTGCAAATAGATATCTCAAGCATCATATGAAAAAAAGTAATATTTTATCATTCAGAATAGTTTTCTGAAATTCTGCCCACCCAACAATTAAGATATTTATCATTTTATGGCAGTGCTAGCTTGATTAATGAGTTGTTACTTTATGAATATATTACCAATGAAAACTTTGGGTTCTTTGTTACCATTTATATTATCCTTACAAAAGATAAATTAGGAGATGCTGTTAGTTTATAAGGGACATGCTCAGCATTTTTCATATGTGTCTATTTAGCTTAAAATTAACTTTACATTAAATCTCAAAATATTTTAGATAGTGAAATTCTAATCTAAGAAGTTTGATTTTCAGTTTATGCATCAGCCCCTTGAGGTCCATGAGATGAAAACCATTTTTGAATAAACATTAGAATAATAAAATATACAAATTATACAAACTTCTAATAGACATTACTGAAGGACTATACTAAGCTATTTAGATTTTTCCGAAGTAGTTCACTGAAGGGTATCAGATACTATAAACTCTTAAGGGGAAAAGATGTCACAACTATCTTGTCAAAACAGGTGCTGACTCCAATTCCAAGGGACAAATACTGTAATCATGGGAGCTTGCCAAACATCTCTAGTGTGGCAAAAGAGATGATTATTCTTCAAAGACTGGCACTTGGCATATGGGTTGGGTGTGGATTTATTGGCTTTTGTTTTTAGTATTTTTTATTTTTGTTCAGGGGATAAAAATGAGGTCACTTAGGTGCGCCGTTAAAAACCACACGGCAGGGAAAAGAGCTGTCACCGGGGTTTGTAAGTCAGACCCCAAAAAAGGTTCATTTACGGGCAGGAGGCAGCGGCGCGTTTATTTTTCGGGAGTCCAGCTGCTGAGAAAACAACAGCCAACGAGGCGGTTAGGAACAGCCGTCCGGCAGCCCCTCGCGACCCAAATCCGGCCTTCGCGTCGCCGGCCGCCGGCCGTTGATTCTCGCTCCGCGCCCGAGTCCAGTCAAGTTCGCGGGGCTACTTCCACAAACAGGCGCAGAAGCACAACTGGCGCGCGCGCGCCCGCCCTGAGTTACTCCAAGGCCTAGTGCGAGCCGCGCCGACGCGCACCAAGGGCTGAGGGTGCCCAGAAAAACAGGGTCGGGGCGGCGAACGAAGGGTGACTTTGCTCCAAACTTTACGTTCTCCCGCTCCGTCCTGAGGAGGAAGGGCACCGGGGGAGCCAAGGGACGGGTCAGTTACAGCCCAGCAGCCCTCCTACCCAAAGCGCCTCCCCTTTTCCCTCTCGCCCGGGGAAGCCTGGAGGTCGAGGGGTTTCCCCGCTTCTTCACCGGGGATTCCCTGCTCCGGCCAGGTGTCAGCCATTTGCAGCCGCGCTTCCCTTTCAAACCGGCCCGCCAGAGCCCGTGGGGTGGAGGGGGGGGCGTCTCTTACTCGTAGTCCCTGAAGATCTCGTTGGTGACCCTGCAGTGGAAGACGTGCTCGTCAGGCCGGAGGTCAGCCGGAGGTTTCTCCCTCACGAAGGGCTTTCGGTGTAGAAGCGGCATCCCCCGGCTCCTGTTTCTAGGAGGGTGCGAGAGGAAGGCGGTCAATAAAGGCGCACAGCCCAGCGGCGGTGGTCGTTGCCGTTGCTGCCGCGGCGGGCGCAGCCGGGTCCTTTTGTGCGCGCTTGACACGCCGCTTTCTCGCTGGGTCCGAACTCGTCCTGCCGTGCGTGCGCGCGTGTGGGAGCGCGAGAGCGGATCCTTCCTTTCCTCCCCCGCTTCCCCTCCCCTGCGCCGCCTCACAATGGGGCCATGACGCCGAGCAGGCGGCGGCTCCACCAACGGCGGCGGCGGCGGCAGCGGCTCCCTCCTCCTCCTCGCTCCCACAACGTGCTCTCCCGACCTGGGATTCCCCCGCCCGAAGCAAGGCTGGCAGTCCAAAGGGGTCCCCGTCCGGACCCGGCCAAGCGCCTCTTTCCCCTCCCGCCCCGCGAAGCCAACCCGGACAAGATCTTTGATCTTTTATCGCCTTCCCTGCCCGGCTGTTTTGGGAACTCGCCCCCCCCCCCGCCGCCCGTGTGCGGCGGAGCGAGGGATCCCTGCAGCTGAGAGGTGGCTTGGCGAGCTTCCTCCTGTCAGGACGCGGTGGAGAGGAGAGGAGAGCCTCTGGCAGACTCCCCGGTCAGTCTGTTGAACAGACTGACCCTCCGGCGACAGATGTGCCACCTTCTCCTACTTAATTTGTAGCGTGATTGCCCTTCCGGCATGACCGACTATTAATGATTAAAAGGCTCACCCTTTTTTTTCTCCTCTTTCTTGCTCCTCTTTCTGTTTGTTTCTTTTCCGGCTCCACGGAAGTTTTTGATCTACTTGAGCTCTCAACGAGGAAGAGCAGCAGGGAGGAGCTTTCGACTTCTTTCTCCTATATCATTATTGGCCGATCGCCGTTTTCCAGCCTGTGACACACAGGAAGACAGAGAGCTACATTATTAATTAATAGATGAAGTGCTCATCCTCCATTTTTAAATTAACAACCCAAAAGATCTGGGCCATGTGTTGAGGCTTTTAGAGGCCTAGCCTGTACAGGATTCATTAACCCTGATACCAAGGAAGCAGGCTGACTTGTTGCTATCGTGATAAAATATATTTGGATGCTTAAAATGGTACATGTTATTTCTTTCCTTTTAAAATACATACGGTTTTGTTTTTTTTAAAGTAACAATAGGTCTAAATTCTTAATCTGCTGAGTCACTATCGTAATCATGTAGGACTTTTCCCCCTCAATGTTATACTCACTGGGTAAGTTAGGATATTGAACTAACCATTATGTGGGCTGTAGCAAATGCAAAACTTTTTTCAAAAAATGTTTTGCATTTGCTATAAATCATGATCTAGATTAATGAGAATATACATAGACATTATGTGGGTTGTTGGTCTTAGTTTGACATGTTAACGTTAATATATATCAGATCAAGCCTGAAGATCTGATCCAATAAAGCAATGTTTGTTTAAAATTGTTTCATGTTATTTATCATTTTCCAGGTCACAGGATTTTTGGTGGAAATGGGTTGTTTTCTTCACAATCTATTTATTTAGAATTAAATTGATAAATACATAAACAGAATCATTATTGTAATATTTGTACAGATACAGGTAGACATTATTCTCAAAGCAGCAATCAGGGTCCCAAATATTTTTTCACTATTTGAAAAATTATTCTTTACTGCCAAGTTTAGAACTCAGAACTTTGATATCAAAAATTATTCTAAATTCCACCATGAAGTTTATAAAAAGAATAGTCATTAGGACAGGAGAAAAACATTTCTCAACAGTTTGTAGTAGAAACCAGTCTAAGAACATAGAAAAAAGAAAGCTATCTTTGCAACTTGGAACAATAACAAGGTAAGGGAGCCAGCACTGTCCAAAGATGTTTCCATGATCATATGGCCAGCATAACTACGCCAAGGGGCACAGAACACTGTTACCTTTCCCACCTAAGGTGATATCTACCTGCATTTTGTATGGCCCTGTACAGATGTTTCCTTCAGCAATTTTATTTATTAAATTTATCTGCTGCCCAACTTGCAGCAAGTTTGAAACTAGTTAATTAATTACATAGCATTCTTCATCAAAATAAAATGTCAAGCACGCACAAAAGGACCCTGCTGTCATTTCAAAGGGTTTTAAAATAAATGAGCTGCTGGTCATAATACAATCATAGACCTTTGGATTTTTATTATCCTGCTAATTGTATCAGTTGACTGCGTCCAGCTTGAATGGATCTTGTTTGAGACAGTATTAATTCATTGTTTAGCTTGACCTACAAACTTTCTCCTGTCCATAGGTGTGAGGAACATAGATTTCCTATTTGTACAGTCTTGTTTTTCCATTATGACATTGTAAATAATCTGTTGATAGATTTTGCTCTATCTTCTTAATACCCAAAAATGATCTGAGATTAAAATGTATTCTTAGTTCCTTCTATGGCCAAATAGATTTCTTTGGGAAAAGTAATTCAGGGTATAACTACATTAAATAATATTGATTCTGATATTTCTTGAAACTACTTCCACCTGGTAATTAACTGATACTGTTGCATTTGGTATCTGTATTTTGATATATATAATAGTTGAGACTACTGTAGTTTATTTTGAATCTGAGTATTATGAGAGTCTACCATTGACTTTATTTTTTTTCTCAGCTGAGAAAAAATTCTATGGTGATTTCTGCCAACATATTATTGAGCATTTTACACATATCTTCCCAAAATTTCCAGAGCATTTTAAGACATAGTTAGGGTGCACTGTTCATTTGTGGTACACTTTTTTATCTTTACTGATACCTCACATGAATTAAAAATGTTATCTATAATTGCCAAAACTTAAATATGTTTCTATGTTGGAGGGGAATGTCAGGGAGGGCAAATATCTATGAATCTGCTCATTAAACCAGGTTATAATAAGTAATAAAAATTGCAATAATTTGCAAAGTTCTTTAAAAAGGCAACTGGACATTAATTACAAGAGGTTACTGGAGATGTTTCGCCGTCTATCTGGAAGACTTTTTCAATCCATCTAAAAATGAAAAACAATGGTCAGGAAATATGTACATTTCTAAAACAAAGTGGGGAAAGATGAGAACCCATAGCAAGGTTACACAGAGCAGTTTTAAATGGTGTTAAGTTTCTAACAGAAGGGAGGGGGTTTGGGGGAAAGGATGCAGGAGACAACAGTGGCTTCTCCTAATTACAAATCTTTTTAAAAAGCCTGTTACTCTCATGAAATACCAGGGCTCCCAAGAATATAGTTTGAAAGGTATTACTTCATACTAGGTATGATGGGAGTATGTAAATATTTTCAACTGAAAGTTGCATTTGGTCTTAAAATGAATGGGGGAAACACCAAAAATAGTTGACACTAGAGCAAAATCTCAGTTGAATTGTATTAAAGAGACGCTGGGTAGCTAATTATCAGAAATGCTTCAACTTGATTTCAGCTGTTACCAGGAGGGTGAACCCAACGGCTTAATTGCTCTTCTTACTTTTGGCCAATATTTTGCTCACAAAGCCTAGCCATATGCCTACAGGAAATTCAGAAACAGGACACAAATGTAACAGAACTTTCCTGATGTTATTCCCTGTAATTTGCTTGGTTTTGGCTTATATGTTGTTGAATCCAGCCTTTATGGTGACAAAACCTGAATTATAACACTTAGGCAAATCAGCCAGTTTGGCTTATTTAATAAATAAAAGTGTTAAACAAATCAAAGTGTGAATTATGTGAGTGATATATTTTGATTGCTTTATTTTCCATGGATTTAAAGCTTCCATGATAGCTTCCACTACTTCAAAAGCAAAGCATAGTATTTATTAATGGATGCTTCACAAATGATGAGTACATGTTTTAGTGGAAGCTTACATTTACCCAGAAATAAAAAGCTGAGATTTTTCTTCCCAGATAAGGCTGCAATCTAAGACAGATACAAAAATTCAATAAAGGTTAAAGGTCCCTATACAATTGATTTTTAACCAAAGATACTGAATGCCATCTAGTGGTAACTGTAATGAAGTTTATAAATATTCTTGGAAGTACAGTAGACTTCACTAACAATTAATTTAATTAGATATAATTATACTGTATTTTGTTATGCATTTTGTTTTATGCAATGGATAATAAAACAATATGGATTGTTAGTTACATTTATCAATATATCTGTCATTTCTTATTTAAAGAATATATAAATATTACATGAGTAAATGAAACCTATCTTAATTTTAGCAAACTAGAAGTGGGAAAAAGATCTGTAATTAGAACTCATTTTTATGTAGGTAAAACTAGAAGTAGAAGCAGCAACTTGAATTTGGATGACATTTTTAGGGAAGGGAAATTAAGCCTTTTTCTTTCAGTTTTTACTTTGATTTAAATGATCCAGTTGTTACTAGTACAGAGAAGAAGGTTTGTGCAAATAGTGTTCCTATCAACTTGCAGAGGAAAATTTGGAAAGGAGGCAATTTAAGGAAAGAAATTAATGCAGGATCACAGCTTCATTCAAATCTCCCTATCACTGCTTTCTATTTTTTAGAATAATGGACAGTTATTGCTCATAGCTCATGAAACTTTATTCAAACCACACTGGAGAGATAGCTGTAGTGTTCTGAATTTAGAATAATCTATTGTTGGTAATGGAGAACCAGTTTAGTGGTTAAGGCCCCAGGCTAGAAACCAGGAGTTCTAATCCTGCCATGTTCATAAAAGCTAGTGGGTGACTTTGGGTCAGGAACTCAACTCACAGTGTGGCAAGTTGGTCAGTCATTTCCTCTTACAACCAATGGATCAACATTTGGTGATCTGAAAAAAAGCAGATCTTGAACTTGCAGGAAAACGCTAGGAAGAAAAAATATTTTGTTGGCAAGACATACTTGCATTTGAAACCATAATCTTTTATGATGAAATAGCTATGCAAGTAATGCTCCAATAATTTTCTATGTAATGGTAGTGAAAATAGAAGCACTGCAACATTATATATTTGCTAATAAGGGCATAACCTTCCCTGAATTCCTGTTGTAGGCTTGCACGTGCCTTCCATTTTGGAGGCATGTCCAATCCAGTGATTAATGTTGAAGACACAACTCAGATTTCAGCAGTTCTTAAAAGTAAATCATCTTCCAGCTCCCAGTTTTCAGTTAGGAAAACCTAAATATTAAAAATGAAAAAGCAGAATCTGACTTTAGAAACCTTCTGACAACAGAGTATGTGTAAAGATAAAATTAAAGCCCTAGATCTGGAGGGAAGGGGAAAGGAAAACCAAAAAAAAGAAATTTTAGGAGCTTGCATAAATGTCTATTTGTTCAGAATATTAATTTTTTAAAGTAGAACTATTCTTTACAACTGGATATCTTCAGGTGCTTGGCCACCAGCATGTATTTATGACTGTTGCAGCATCCCAGGATTCAAGTGATTGCTGTTTGCAACCTTCCCAGCCAGCTTCTGACAAGCAAAGATGAGGAAGCTGGATTTGCTTTATTTATTTATTTGAATTATATGCCTCCGAAATCAGGAGACTCTCAGTGGCTAACAAAAAACAATCCTTAAAAACATTAATTAAAACATAAAAAAAATTAATGACCACAATTCACTTAACAATTGCAGTAGTTTGCTTAACTGTGGCAAAAAAGGCCATAATATTGGGTGTGACTCACCTAACCGCCTTGCTTAGCAATGGAAATTTTGATTCCAATTGTAGTTGTTAAGTCGAGGACTAGTTTTTTTCTATTCAATAAGAGGTTGCCTTTTTTCTTCTAGTTTGGATTTCCAGGAAAGTAAACTGCTAGCAGAAAAGCAGCAGAAACTATTTATCATTAGCAACGTGTTTTCTTTCGATAGTAGGCTAGGGAAAGAAAAGTAGTCAGTTTGAGCCAGCATTTGATCAAAGGAGACCAAAAAGATACTGCAACCTCTTTTTTAGGCCTCTTCAGGATCAAGAAACCCAATTACTAAACTGGCAATGAGATATTAGAGATAGAAAATAAGGGCACTCAGCAGACTATGGGACAATTTGTTCAACTATACGTATATGACTCTGTAATTTAAAAGAAAATAAAAATTTAAGGAACCAATAATGTACAATTTTCAAACTCTTATATTTTCTTGCAAGTTAAGAAATTAAAGAGGCATGCTCTAGAAGAAATCCATATGTACCTCATGTACTTTCATCCAGGATCAATTACATGTGCCATGTATCACATGTTTTAAGGGCAAAGGAAGAATATAAATGAAGCTAGTCCAAAAAAAAGCTATATGTTTTATCTATAGACAATAGCATCCCTCACTAGAAATAAGCCAAGCAGATTCTTTTTTAATGCCTTCATTTTATTTAACCAAGAGTGTATCTCTGAGTTTCCATAATATTTTCAAAGTAGTCCTTATACACAGAACTCAATGGACTGTAACATTTCTTTCTTCATAGTATCTTTCTCTTTTCTATTGAGAAAGACTTGATGTGGATGCACATATCTTGTATACTACAGAATTCTGTACAAATAAATTTGTTCAAGTGCTTCTCTATCAGCATTTTCTAAGAATTCATCATATTGCACTGGCACTGCTTCTACCCACTGGCTGAGCTGGATGTCCACCTGAAAATAAATTAAAACAATTCACTACAATACTTAAAACAGCACATACATCTAAGAATTGCTGAAGGCAAGTAAGCAAAATAAATAATTTTATTTAAATATTTATTTTAAATGAAAATAAATATTTTTGTGAAATGAGATTAGTGTAGGCAATATACGTAGCAGATATAAATATGCTTCTTTATCTTACAATCTACTGTTTCTGTATAAGTAAATCAGTTAAATAAGAGTGAAGTTTGCCACAAAATTTGGCAAAATATCTTAGCCATGGAGCATAAGAATTTTTAAATATTGGTTGCAGTTTCCTGGGGTGAAGAGGTTTCAGGAGGAAGATTTTAGAAAGTTGTAGAAATATACTTTTCCCTAATCCTGACAAAATAATTCCCTTTATTTTCCTACCAATTAAAGCTCAGGATTTCTGAGAATGGAAAAAGATTATTCCTTCCATTTTTCTCTCTCCTGAAATTGTCTGAGTTGTAGATATGTGTGAAAGCCTAAGTCACATGAAACAATTACAAAGCCATCTCCCATGTTGCTGTGGACTTCAGTGTCCTTTTATAATGAAGTCACCTCCAAACAAGAGACCAGTGTGAAAATGGTTATTGATAAAAACATAATTCTGCAAATATCATAGATCCATATTTTACCAAAAACACACATCAAGGAGGGTCTTGCCATGTAAATAGTTTGAAAAACAGCTCTTTACCTGAAGCTCTGAGAGAGATTTTTCAAGGTTCGGCACAGTCACTAATAAAGCCCCTGTCTTTCTTATATTTTGACTGATAATTTTCCATGATCTAGGAATTAAAAAAAGTAAATTTCTTACAAAGCAGCTCCTCCAAAAATTCCCATCAGATGAAACAATGCAGGATATTACTAAACATAGATCTTACTAAACTAGATCTTGGCTTTTAATTTTGGAAGACTCTGCCTGAACCTCAAGAAAAGAAAATAACCATACATGTGGGAAAGCAACTTGGCCTGTTAGAATATTATCGCTTATTGGGAACCATGGGATCAAGTTGGATTTTGAACTGGATATCTATTGTCCTTACACGTCTACAGATTTATTTTATAGTATGAATTTATAATCAGCAGTTTGTTGTAATATAGGATAAAGATATGGGATTCCATCCAATAGTGTCATACCACTGATGTATTTGACAGTGCAACAAATTTTTCCTTCTTTCTCCATGTACAGTACTGCAGACCTGCTCTGAAGGATC
>JANHZU010004199.1:89936-100440 GCA_032468055.1 Acrochordus granulatus | reverse complement strand
GTATGGAGCTTCTCCATCTTTGGCTGCAAAGAATATAATCAATCTGATTTCGGTATTGACCATCTGGTGATGTCCATCTGTAGAGTCACCTGTTGGGTTGTTGGAAAAGACTATTTGTTATGATCAGTTTGTTCTCTTGACAAAACTCTGTTAATCTCTGCCCTACTTCATTTTGTACTCCAAGGCCAAATTTGCCTGTAATTCCTGTTAACTTTTGGCTTCCTCCTTTAGCAATATTGTAAATACATAATTATAAATATATGTGACTATCAAGTTAATCATGGAGCTTGTGCTGAGACAGTACTTCGTCATTATAAATAATAATTTGTATAATACTTGTGAAGCCTAGCACTCCCTAATTCTGTATTTGGATTACAGCAGAAGTGCCCTAAGTAAGGTGCAAATTGGCCTCCAAACATTTTCAGTGCAGCCTCTCAGACCCCTCCAAAATGTAATTTCATATTGTAATGTACAGTGTGACAGAAGAGGAAAATTATTGAATGCATGACTGAAAAGTAATATTAGCTGTTTAATTGTAAATATATTTAAAGGGAATTAGATTCAGATTCAGATGTTGACCAAACATGGTTAGACATGGAAGGAATTTGACTCTGGTACAGCAACTCTCAGTATACTTGCAAGACAACAGTAAATAAAATAATAATATAACAAATGAAAGAAGTTAGGTATTCAACAGTAAAGTGTGCATCCAAAGTATACAGCCAGTAGAAAGGGAACATTGTAAAGTGTACAATTAGAACTATGATCTATTGATAGTATGTATACACGTTAGACAGAACTACTGGGTTAATTTAGAATTCTTTGCACTTTGTGTCCTGTCATATAGCATGAGTCAAGTATTAAGTTGAATGATGGCATAGGGGGAAAACTATCCCCATGTCTGGTTGTTTGGTATGCAATACCCTATAACACCATCAGAAGCAAGAGGTTTAAAAAGTTGTGTCCAGGGTGAGAGTACAAATAAAAAATAATAAAGTCAAATAAAAAATAAAATAATTTTGTTTGGCCTCCTGTAGTATTTTTTGTAATGCAGTCCTTGGCCTTTCTCATAAAGGCAGATCATCTTTATCCTGATCTGCTGTGTTCTCATCAAACTTTCTCAAAGGTAATTTATGAGTAAAGGGGAATGAAAAAGGTTGCATACTAGATTCTAGTAAAAACACAGTAGCATAAACAAATAGAATAATATAAAGCAAAAGACTGCTTAAGACTAATTGCCTAAATATTGTGCATTCTCATCTTCTTACCTTTATCTTTCCCCCATGACCATCCCAGGTGCGGTCAGTTGTGTGGAGCATGGATGATTATAAATTGATATCCTGTGGCACAGATGGAGCAGTATATGAATGGAATCTCCAGAATGGCAAAAGGGAATCAGAGTGTGTACTCAAGTCTTGCAGCTACAGTGGAGTAGCAATATCACCTGATGCAAAAGTAATCTTAGCGGTTGGTTCTGATCATTCTATCAAGGAGATTTGTGATTCTTCGGTGAGCTTATGCATACATACTAAAATGCATACACTGTAGGGAATAATGAAACCATATCTCACTGAAGTTAGTGTAATGTAATAGCTTTGTGTATAATTTTCTGCAATAGAGAGTCTCCAGGTAGTGCTAGTTGTTCTCATAATTTTCTCTTTGGCAATCTAGTTATTAAATCATTTTCTTTCTAAAATCACTGTTGGAGTTAGTGACACAATGCGGGGTGGGGGTGAGGTTGGTGGGAAGGAAAACAGATATGAAGCATTTGCTATAATGGATATAGTTGGTGTAAAGTTAATCCTGTTCTGAATTAATCTTTCCTCAAATAGTTGCAGTGCTTAGAGGAAATACTATGTATGTTTCAGATACTGAGAGAAGTGCCCTCTTTTGATGTTACCTACACTAGCATTGTGATAGCTCATAGTGGGCGGATGGTATTCACTGGAACCTCTGCTGGGACTATCCGGTCCATGAAATACCCATTACCTGTGCACAAGGAATTCAATGAGTATCAAGCTCATTCTTCTCCAGTAACCAAGGTAAAAGTCTCTGTGTTACCTTGACTGACTCAGCTTTTGTGAGATTTTACTCTTTTTTTTACTTTAAACAACAGAAGGCAGCTTTCTTATGATTGGGACCTATATTTCAAATTGTTTGGTTTCCTAGGAGTTCCAGTAGATTTATTTTGCTTAAATCTCCTTAGAAGCCCCAAAACTGAGAAAATAGATGGAATGCTCTCGGAAGGCTCCAGGAATGGTGCTGGGGGAGTGCAGCATTTAATAATTCAAGTATGCATAATTTAAATTACCAGATAATTTATATATCTATTTACATATGTATTTACCATATATTTATATATACATGAATGCATCATATCAACAAATTTAATGGCATTATACCATAGATTTCTGGAATAATGAGGAGGGAAGTGATGAAAATGAATCACCAATCTATAACTGGCATTATTACTACTCTCCACATTGACCTTATTTATCTGGGAACATGCAAGGAAGAAACTTCAGTATTTTAGCAGACTGCAGTAATGTGAGAATTATTTGTAATGTACATTACATGTACATTATAAATATAATTAATGTTTTTGTCTTATTTGTAAAAATGATGAATTAGTTTGATTTGATTTATATTCCATCTTTCTGCCTAGAAGTATTATTGTACGTAATTAAAAAGACAAAAAAAAGGAATGAGTTCAGAAATGTTCATAGGAGGATAGAAGTTAGAGTGACAAATAGCTAAAATAAGTAAAGGTAAGGTAAAGCTGGTAAGAGTGAGAAAAAATTCTGATTAATATGAAATGCATTTTAAGAAAGGAGAGAAGCTATATACAAGGTTAACGAAAGAAAATGCTGGGTAATGAATATTGGCTGATAGTAAAGGAAGGGCCTAAGGGTAGATTTTTTTAATTTTTAAAAAGTGAAATAAAACTGATAAAAGAGTAGGGAAAAAATTATTCTGTGAAATAAATATTTGTCCTGTGCCTTCTTCACTATTTTTTATGCATTTATACAACAATTCATGTCTACTCTATGAATCTAGACGAACAGTTTTTGGGGATTTGGGATGATGGTGGCATTAGAACAGTCTGTGTGAATCTAAATGTCAGAGATAGCAATGGTAATAATGCATATAAATTATTTTACTTCTTAAAAAGTCAATGATTAAACAGGAATAACATAGACTTACTTCTTAAGACCATATTGTAACTGGTAGATTATACCTTTTAAGCTAGAAAAGAAACATGGCACTGCAGGTTTCTAAACCGAGTCAGCAGCAATTACATTTGGTGAGTATGAATTTTTAAAAATAAGCCTAGCTGACAGTAAGTTGCTTAAGCTTTCTTTACACCCAGAGCTCATGAATCTCATTATATAAAATATGCACAATATTCTAGAAGCACAAAAAGATATTCAGTGATTACTCCTGTTTCTGTATGTACTTGTAATGGAGAAGACATTCCAGAGATAAGAAAGGAAGTAGGTTGAGGATCAGTCTTCATATTATTTTTCATAGTGGCTCTTATGAACCCAAGAGGGACATCTTTTACTACTCTCTGCCTTTCCTTTCAGGCATTCTTCATCAATGCTATCTCATAGTTAGGGATGCTTCTTTTTTAACTTATTGTACAGATATCCATAACTTCTGATGATCAGTTACTGTTAACATCTGCAGAAGATGGATGTATAATTATCTGGAAAGTATATGATAAAGAAGGGCGGGGACTGAAAAGGGAAAGAGAGATACCATATTCTGATGAAGTGTTGATTACTAGAACAGACATGGAAGAGAAGGTCAGTATAATTGTAACATATTAATTTGAGAATCATTACTATATATATTTCCAGATGGAAAAGTTTAGATCATTATAAATCTAAGAATCAACAAATAAGCAGCCCTCTGAACCATAGCAGAGATATAGCAGAAGTTAGAATGGAGTCTAGGATGTAAGATTCAGTCATGAAGACCTAAAATTTAGCTCCTGAGCCATACTGCTCCATGTTGTTAGGAAATGCTTTACATATTCAAAAAATATATACAGGTTTGTTTTTACCTATACATGTGCAGTTGTGAAAATCATATGTTGTCTTGATTCATAGTTTTCTAGGAACCCACAAAAAATATGCACATATGTAACTAGTTAGATTACATTCATTTAACCTTGAAATATGTATGGCTAATCTCAATAGAACCTCTGAAGATTGCACTATTAATGCATACATTAACAACAAGTTGCAATCCTGTATTGCAGTAGAATAGCAATGTGATAATAGTGTGTCATCGAATTGGTGTCAGCTCTTAATGACCACATAGATTTTCTTAGGAGGATCTGTCCCCAGGCTGGTCTTCCAGATCTACAAACAGTGTACTCAACGCCATTATAGTTGAATCCATCCATATTAGTGCTGGTCATTTTCTTCTTCTCTTTCCTTCCATCTTTCCCTGTATTATAGACTTCTCAAAAGAATTGTGTCTTTGCATAATGTGTCCACATTAGAATAATTTGAGCCTGGTCATTTGTGCCTCAAGTGAGAATTCTGGGTTGATTTGTTTGAAGATATGCTTTTACCTCTATATCCATGGTATTTTCAAGAGTCTTCTCCAGTATCAGAGTTCAAAAGTGTCAATCCTGTTTCTATCCTGCTTTTCAAAATCTAATTTCCACAGAGTATCACAGAAAAAAACATAGCCTATGTTTTAATCTTTGAAGATGTAAACACATCCTAAATATTTTTTCCAAAGCATGGCTATTCTGTCATGCTTGTCTGTGGCATATTTCTGGACTGCTGATTCCTTTACTGTTCAGGATAAATAGAGGATCACACTATTAATATAGGAAACAAGTTACAGTTCTGAAAAATAATATGTACAATCATTATTTTAATTTCCATGTATACATGGAAAAAACTCATGTTTTTAATAACAATTTTACAATTTCTTATCCTGCAGACTCAGGTGATGCTAGAATTAAAAACACGAGTAGAAGAACTAAAGATGGAAAATGAATATCAGCTTCGTCTCAAGGACATGAATTATAATGAAAAAATAAAAGAATTAACTGACAAATTCATCCAGGAAATGGAATCATTGAAAACTAAAAACCAGGTATGAGTCAAGTGTCAGTTGCATCTCTCTGTGTTGTTGCATTACTGTTTCCAATCATACACTTGCTTAACTAAATTCAAAGTTGCCAATAAATTTTAGATTAAATGTCACATCTTTATATTTCAGGTTCTAAATACAGAAAAAGAAAAACAGGAAATACAACACCAGGAGCAACTATCAGAATTAATGGAGAAACAGTCAAGAGAGGTGCAAGACTTAGGTTAGGAAGTTCTGATGTAACCAAATGAGAGTTTCAGTCTTTGTTAACAAAAGATAAAGATTTTGTTTATATGTAACACATGCACATGTCTGGAGTTTGAACTTTGTTATGCCAAACAAATAATTGGAGTTAATTTTATATTTCATTTGTTTTTATAACTTTTTTGGTTTCCCTGATAATGAAGAAGATCAGTGCACATGGCATAAAAAGCAAATAGATTGAAGAACCAGCATCTATTCCTGAAAATCACTCACATTCAAATTTTTATTTTGTTTTTCTTCCCTGCCCTAGTGATGTAGTTTGGATCATACTAACATCTACCTAGAATCCCTCTGCTACATCATTCTTCATTTTCTGTCTTCACCCCTAGGAAATGGATTGAAAGAGATTGCCACTTATATTGAAAGAAACAATACATCTGAATAGGAAATTTTTATGTGGACATATAGTTGCCAGAATGGTATAAAAATAGTGGTATAAAAGTCGTGCAGAATGTAGGAGTATGGACTTTACGAAGACAAATTCCAAGGAAGAGGGGATGTAGCACTACAATGCCCCTTCGTTACTAATTTATAGGTCAGGATTTTCATTACCACTTTATAGTGTTATTTTTCTATTACATGTTTTATAAATCACTCTTGTGCTTAGAATCCGGCAATAACCAAAAGCTGCTATTGGAATATGAAAAATACCAGGAACTGCAAATGAAATCCCAAAGAATGCAGGAAGAGTATGAGAAACAACTTCATGAAATGGAAGAAAACAAGAGCCAAGCACTTGAGGAACTGACAGAATATTATGAGGCAAAGCTGCTTGAGAAAACAACTTTACTAGAAGAGGTATAATCAAAGTTTTATTTTTAAAGCAGAACTGAAGCAAATACAATATGCTGTTTAGTGTCCTGTATTCCTAGCTAATTTTGGTATAATTTTGTTGAGCTAATGGAAATTTAAGTCTGTACTGAATTATTTTGAGAATGAGAGAAAGGCAGTGACCATACAACACACAAGGAAGTGCTTAAAGTCATTACCAACTCATTTCATTATTTCATTTATTCATAAAATTTATATGCTGCCCATCTCACAAAGGAGTAACTCTATAAAACAGTAATATATGAAAACAATTTACAGTAAAAAAATAAAAATTGTGATTGAAGTCTAGCAGATGTCAACAACAATGGAACCATCTCAATACCTTGTTGGTCCCTTGGGGCTCCCAGGCCTAATGACAAGTTTTGAAGAATTTCTAGAAAATCAACAGGGATGGAGTCAACCTCACTTTGGGGTGGGAAGGATGGGGATATTGCATAAAGCAGGCATGAAAAAAAGGCAACCTCCTGGGTCCCAACAAGTTTAATTCCCTAATAGATGGGATCCATTGCATACCTCTTCTGCCAGGTTTGATAAGACAGGCAGATATAATCAGGGAAAGGCAGTCCCTCAAATAACCCAGCTCCTTGCCATGATGGGCTTTAAAGGTCAAAGCTGGCACCTTGAATTGGTCCCAAAAGCAAACTGGCAACCAACACAGCTTACAGAAAAGAGTGCTGTTCCAGAGGCACACATAGAGAGTGATGTTCTAGAGGCACACATAAACGCCTGTGCCATTGCATTTTCTACTAGCTGAAGTTTCTGGGTACTTTCAAGGGCAGCCCCATATACAGCTTGTTACAGCAGTACAGTCAAAAGGCACTAGGGTATGAATGACTAAGAACACAGTCTCCCAATCTAAGAATAGTGCAACTGGTGCACAACACAAAGCTGTAGAAAGGCCTTCCTCTTCGAGCAGGAGTTGCAAGTCTAGAAGGACCTCCAATTTGTGCACTATTTGGGACAGTGCAACCCCACCCAGGACCAAAGATGGCATAGTCTCAGAATCAGAAGGCTTCAAATACCAAAGCGATTGAGTCATGCAAGCGCTCAGCTGAAGCCTGTTCTCAATCTAAACCCTCACAGCTTCCAGGCACTTTTTATAAATACCAAAGTGCTATTTTTTCTTTACATAGCTGGATGTATGTACAAAATATAGCAGTTAGACAACTAACATGTGGAACCTATTTTGTAATTATTGCACTGGTTACCAAAAAGCTGCTGGACCCAGTTTAAAAATAATAATAGTGTAGTTAGATCAGGAATTGCCTTACCTAAAATGATCCTGCCTTCCCTGTAAAAGTATTGCAGAAGGGTTTGTTCAAAGTCCTGTCATTCCAAGAAATAAAAGGATATGGGCCCAAAGGTCAGCCTTCTCTGTAGAAGTTACACTATAGAACATCTATCCCAAGGAATAAGGCTGACCCCTTCTCTCATCTGAAGATCCTTTTGTTCCTTTGATTTCAGTTGCTAGTGAGTGCATAGCCACTCTTAGTAATGGATTGAGATAGTCATTTGTGGACTATTTAGTTTATGCTTACTTTGTTGATTGGGTGGTATAGAACTGTTATAAAGAAATGTTTGTAAGTTTTTCCAAAAACATTTCTTTGATTTGGTTCTGATTTATAGCTCTTTGCCTTTATAAGTATCATTTTTTGAAAACCAGTGGCTTGTAAACATTCCAACATCTGAGGAGGGATGCCAACCAGCAAATTCCACAACTTAAAATGCTAACATAAAATATTTTCCTGTCATGTTTCCAATTATATATGTAGAAAAAAATCTTAACAAACATTGATTCAACCACATTAAAGGAATGTTCAGTTTTAATCTTCCTAAAATTAATAATGAACTCCTATGTCATTCAAAGTTTCCGAGTCTCGTGATTCTCAAAATTAATTATTAGAAATGGGCTAATCACTTGCAGATGAGATCTTCAGTCCTATAACATCATGCTGCTGCTTTGGCATCCTCAGGTATCAAATGTATCCCATTTTTCTTAGGATTTTGTCTTTTCTAGGCCATTCTTAAGACCTCAAAATTCATCATTCAAACTTATTTTTATTTTTTTTATTTTCTGAACAGGCTCAAGATGATGCTAGACAACAGCTTAGGGAATTTGAGGAAACTAAGAAACAGATTGAAGAAGACGAGGATAGAGAAATTCAGGATATAAAAATTAAGTATGAGAGGCGGCTTCGGGAGGAAAGAGAATCCAATCTGCGATTAAAGGGAGAAACAGGAATCATGAGAAAGAAGGTCTGCCCCAGAATTTTCTGTTTTTTGGGCTGGGTGTATGTCTTTATTTAAAATTGATAGGAAGCACATCTTTTGCTCTGCTAACTTGGCAATCAAAATATTGATATACAATATGAATACATTGCATAAGAATAAATAAATAGAAAATTTTAAACCATCATAACTTTAAGATCCAAGTATCTGTCAAAATATTTATAATAAAAACTTACTGAAAGAATAAAAATCACAACAGTAAAAGAAAAAACAACTCTAATTACTCTCAGCTAATGCATTTTTAAAAAATGTATCCCAAATTCTGCTTTGAAGTTAGATTCAAATGGGAATGCCAAATTAGCATACCTGAAGGATCTATGTTAAATCTCAGTTTACTATCAGGAGGAAGAACCTGAATATCTTTTTTGTTTGTTTGTTTGTTTTGTTTTTCCCTATATAGAAGGCTTTTTAAAAATACAACAGTTTGCAATCTAAAGTTCTAAATTCCCTTATGATTGCTTAAATTTCAGTTTTTTATGTGTAATCATTGAAAGTACTTTAAGAATGTTTTTGGGTATTAGCTTTCTAAAAGGATATGAAGATGTCTGGTTTCCTATAATTTTAACTGATTCTTGAAAATTTGTCATGTTACAGAACTGAAGGAAACATTGACTTGTTTTTAGCTTGAAAGATAACATATTTTTTCAACAGTTTAACAGTCTCCAAAAAGAGATTGAGGAGCGATGTGGTGACATTGAAGCAATGAAAGTGGAACAGCAAAAGTTGCAAGGTCTTATTAAGGCTTTAGAGAAGGACATTCAGGGGCTAAAGAGAGAGATTCAAGAAAGAGATGAGACCATCCAAGATAAGGTAAGTTGACTAAGTAGATTGATCTGAGTTGTTTTCACATAACAGTATCTCACACTTTGTTTCTACTCACATCTTTAAGTAGAAGAAAAGCTTTATTCTGGACAAGTCATCCCATTCTAAGGAGCATTGATCTGAGTTCTTTATAATGTCTCTTATATTTCTGATTTGGTAGTTTCTTCCACCTACAATGCCATTGTTCTACACAAATCACAACTGATTCCATTGCTTTTATCTGATGAAAGTCTTACTACTTCTTAACTACTATTTTGTCCTGAATTATTTGCTCTAGGAAAAGCGAATTTATGATCTGAAAAAGAAAAATCAGGAACTAGAGAAATTCAAATTTGTATTAGATTACAAAATTAAGGAGTTGAAGAAACAAATAGAGCCACGTGAGAATGATATCAAAGCCATGAAGGAACAGATCCAGGAGGTGAGAAATGAATAATGCAATCCACTTGCTATTCTTCTAGACAAGCATTGCCATGCTTTCTTTACTTTTCCAGGATGGTTCATTTTTATAACCTTTTTTTTTGTTTGTTTTCTCTCATTTCTACCTTCTTTCCACAAAACATGAAGAAGAAAGGAGAAAGCCAAACAGAAGGTCAAAAGCATCCTTTTAATACCTCTAGTACTACTAGTTCTTATGTACCTAGAGATTCAAGATATGTAGAAACAAATGCAATTTTTGTTGTTCAGTTTCTGAATTAAGATTTCTACTTTTACACACAAACCTCTGATTAACTTAACAGTTGGCTAAATTAGATTTGAGAGCCTCTTGATGAGGGTGAAAGAAGAGAGTGCAAAAGCTAGCTTGAAGCTCAACATAAAAAAACTAAGATCATGGCAACTGGTCCCATCACTTCCTGTCAAATAGAAGGGGATGAAATGGAATCAGTGGCAGATTTTACCTTCTTGGGCTCCAAGATCACAGCAGATGGTGATTGCAGCCTTGAAATTAAAAGATGCTCCTTTGGAGGAAAGCTATGGCAAACCTAGACAGCGTTTTGAGAAGCAGAGACATCATTTTGCCGACAAAGGTCTGTATAGTCAAGGCTATGGTTTTCCCAGTGGTAATATATGGCTGTGAGAGTTGGACCATAAGGAAGGCTGAGCATCGAAAAATTGATGTCTTTGAATTGTGGTGCTGGAGAAGATTCTTGAAGGTCCTTTGGATGGCAAGATCAAACCA
>JANHZU010004199.1:65019-83960 GCA_032468055.1 Acrochordus granulatus | reverse complement strand
TTAATAACAAATCAATATAATTTATTAGGTATGTAAACACAACTCTGCTTACATTACTTTATATATGACATCATCTGTATTGTTCATAACTATTTCATTTTGCATTTCTAGATACCATACCACCTTTGTTTATTTGTGACCAAAAAAACCCCAAGACTAATATTTTTTGACTTCTTTTTTCATCTAGGTCCCTCCCCAGATCAGCAGCAAAGTTCAGGCATTCTGCGTTTGAATCTTGAGGAGGAAATGCAGAGAATAATTGAAATACAGCGACTGGAAATCAAGAACCTTCGAGACCAAACACAGGGGCAAGAAAAAGCCCTTGTCCTCCGGCCTCTGTCAAGTGCAAAACTACCAATGCTGGAATTGGACAAAATTAGTGGCATACAGTCACGTTGACCAGAAAGAACTCCATGTTACAGTCTCTGCACTTCTGATGTTGTCCCAGTGTATTGGAGGATAGTGATTTGTCTGTGGGTTTTTTTTTTAGCATGTCTAGTTTGGGTCTGAGACAGAATGTTAAAAAAACAGTAAACAAGTTAGTCTGGATTTTCCTACTTCTTTTTAATATATTTCAAGTCTCCAGACTGGAAAAGCAAGTGAAGAGTATACATAGAAGTTTAGAGAAGGAAGTAGATCACATGGCTTCAACTTAAAGCAGAATCCATTGGATATAAGACCTTTGTGCATGGCATTATTGGGAACAGGCCAACAAGTGTAAACTCTTAATATGTTACTGTCTGTTATTTGTCCAGAACAACTTTATTTTACTCTCATACAATTCTTTCCCCTTTCCTTCATGCTGTCAATATTCTCGAACATGGTTCTTATTGTAAGATTATACTTCCTTGATGTTGTTCCATGTATATATTAACAAAACCTCCTTAAATAATAACTTAAGGTTTGTGTCATCTCCTTCATCTTACTGTAACCATGAGATTTTATTGCTTGACTTTATCTCATAGCTCACATGCTGATTTTGATTCTGCACATTTGAAAAATGGTTGGGGTACTATGGTCTGTGAATGTCAGTAGAATGCCATACTGTAAAGAAACAGCAGTGAAAAAAGAAAGAAAAATAAAACACTGTACTGTACCTTGAAATATATAATTAGCTGTGCATAAAATGTGTCATAATGGTTGACAATATAACATTTTTTCCAACCAATTGTCACATTTTTTGAAGAAAATATATTTCAAGGATATTCTTCTCATTGTCAAGCATTAGAAGGGGCATAGCAATGGCATCATGATACATTGGAAGGGTAAGGCCAGAACTTTTGCTTCTTTTTTATAGCCATCCATGATAATGTTAATAGATACCTTTATATCTGGAAATTTGTTATATCTATGGTATTTCTTTTCATTTCTTACTGTTACCATAAGAAAAAATAGAACAAAATACTGTCCCTGAGATATTTTTATTAGTTTATTTATCCTGTCTTTATTACTTTTATAAGTAACTCACGGCTGCAAACATACCTAATACTCCTCCCTCCTCCTATTTTCCCTACAACAGCAACCCTGTGAGTTGGTTTGAACTAAGATAAAGTGACTGGCCCAACGTCGCCCATCTAGCTTTCTTGCCTAAGGTGGGAGAGGAATTCAGAGTTCTGGTTTTTAGGCCAGCACCTTAATCACAATACCAAATTGGCTCACCAGATTTGTGATTGCTTATCAGCTTCAAACCTAGGTAAATGTATATCATATGAGTGTAACTGCTGTCTCCCCCAGTTATCTATGACAATGGGTGTGGGGGAATCTTATAAAGTGGCAATTTATAAAGGATGAATAATTTTTGATAAGCAATAGTACTTTAAATGAATCCTGGAAGGATATTACCAATCATGTTTGTGATAATAGGCCCTTTTGGGGATCTTTTCATCACCGTAATTGTTTTATCTATAATTTCTTCTCTATTAACTTTTGAATACTGTCACTATTCATATTTCAAAATGAAAATATAACATAGATAACACAGGAATTCTGTGGAAATGTTTTGGTAGAATTTTTTTAAAATGTTTTTTTGCCTCTATTCACTATAAAACAAAAGAACTCAGATAGTAATAAGAAGATTTAAGTCTATAGTGGCATGACAACAGTCATTGGAAGATATTACTTAGATAAACATAACAATAAGGCTTTAAATAACAAGGTCAAAATAATAGTATGAGTTATTAATGCATTTTAGAGAAATATATTTAGCAAATTAGAGAAAATAAGAATTGGCATAAAAGAATAGTAGGACAGCGTGATAATTTAGATTTGATTCCAAAAGAGTATTCTGGAGAGTATGGAGGTAGAGTGCAAGCACAACATTTATTTGCAGCTCTTTAAAGCAGTTGCATTTCTTCTCTGAGATGCAGCAGCTGTAGATAACAACTCCATATTCCCAGAAGAAGACACAGTTGTTTAAAAGGTGGGAACTATCTTTGTGCTTCCTGATTATTTTTCAGATGGACAAATACTTCAGTCATAATGCCTCATAAAGGAAGATCCTGGTCACAGCTCTTTATAATATCTTACAAATTAGATCATTCATATCCAGCATTCTTCCCTATGTCTATCATTTCCTGCAATGAAAGCAGATGTAATTCTACCATTGATAATTACCAGCTAATTATTATGCTCAGAGAGGTATATGAAAATAGTTTAGTTTTGGCTTCATCAAGTTGAAGTGCTGCCCTTAGGTGAGACATTTTCTCTGTACCACATGTCTTTACGTGTGCATATCCAATTTCTAAAGATGCAATCTAAGAACATGCTCAAAAGAAACTGACTATTCCTGATTGAAAAAATAACCAAGCATTCTTGCTGAAGAAGCATTCTGCCATATAGTTGTTACCTAGCATTAGAGTGAAGACAGTTCCCAAACAGGAAGATATGGATTTGCTCCATAATTATAAAGTGGGCTTCATTAAATTTGTTGTAAAACTTAACATTCTATTTGGGATTCTACAGTAGTATAACAAATCTTTGTCACCAAAGCCAATGTGACAAAAGGTAGGTCTTCTCTAGATGAACAGGTGCTACTGTTGTTTTGTATCCATAGTGTATGGAACTTGTCCCCCATTACTGAGCACACATTGTACATTTAATATTGTTAGTATTGGCCTAGTAAAAGTTATGTTTTAAACAGGAATCAATGTAAGCTAATATCAATATCTCTTAATAAAACATATTGTAATTTAAACAAGAACATTCCAGAGAGACATAGCTACAAAGGATTTAAAACTTTATCTGTGGTGGAAACAGTACCACAAAGTTACTAAGGGGGGTGTACATTATTAGCCTGACAAGAAAATACGGGAAACCATTTTGGTATTACTGCCAAGAAAACTACATAGTTGTATCCAGGAAGTCACTACAACTTGAAAGAGACTTCAGTTATAGTATATACATCAAACTAATATATTAGCTAGGAGAGGGTTATATTTAACATCTTGTTAAGTATCAGAAAAAATTCCATTGTCACTCGGAGAGCAATCTGAACACAGAAGTGTCAAAACATCCAACAGTTTGCCATAGTTTACAAAAATTATGAAAGAAATGAATGCAATTTTCCCTAACATTGGACCCCCAGATAAGTTGAACTTCAGTTGCAACACTCTTCCTGTCACTTGTCTATGCCATCAAATACAAGGGACTTAAGGATTTGATAACTTTGTTGTATGCTCCTCAGAGGGCCTTTCCAACAATAGGACATCTAACCATAGGACAACATATTTTTTCTACTATACTGTATCTCCATAATACTGCTTTCATCTTGTCCTCAGCCCATATGTAAGGCAGGTGTAAGCTATCCCTCTGCTAAAGTAATAGTTTTCTCCTTAAACTAACAACAATCCACAACGGTTCCAAAGTGTTTCAAATACGATGTGCTTTACCAACCATTCCTTCAACAGCAGAATTGGGACCATAGGGAGATGAAATCAATTTAGCATCTCGTAGCCAGCTCAGGCTGGTATGGAAACAACCTTGTCAGTTCCTGACAGACACCCTCTTCCTCCACCTTCTGGGATTTTTCCCCACTCTTCCTATGCCCAAGAAGTGGATATAACTGTGAGCCCACTGCCAAGTTCAGCTTTGCAAAGAAGCAAGCATTGAAAAACAGACCAAAGCCCTTTTGCAGAGTGCATGAGTCTAATTATTTGTCAAAACTCACCATCTCCAGAAACCTACTGAGCAACTGTTCAATGGATCTTCTAGAGGTAGCACATCCCTTAGCATATTTATCAAAACAGGAGATGCAGGCAAGTCTTGCCAAATTGCCATTGACCCCAGCCCTATCTTCTCATCACTGTCATGATTGGCTGCTAACTTGCTGTTGTCTGGGTTGAAAGTGAGAGAGCAGCAAAGCCATGTTTTACCAATTATTTTGTTTAATGCAGCCTACAGAAATGAAATAAGGGCACTACCATTTGGTTACCAGCCAAAACAGGCAATCAGTGCAAGACAGATATCAGCAGTGAGGAAAAGAATTGTTATGCTGGTAAAGTTTTCTGCCAGCTGGATTTATAGCATTTTAACAAACTTTAAATCCAGCCCAATTAGCCAACTTTTCTGCAATAGTCTATAATGATAATTACATACCGTTCTAACCTTTGTAAAGAATATCAGTGATCTGTTTAGTTAGAATGCCCACTCCCCAAACCAATTAATACTTCCTGCTAGGGCTCAAGAGCTGTTCCTATTCCCAGAAAGTCTACCAAAGGTTCCCAACTTTCCAACAGAGAAAGACAAAGACAACTTGTATTTCCATTTTGACTTTAATTTGTACTGTATCCTTACTTCCCCTGTGCTGTTCCTTGAAGAAAAAAAAAGTCAACTGTCTTGCAATGAGCAGTCAATCTCTATTGTGCTGTCTGGTTTATCTCTACCTGTAATGTACAGCCTTCTTTTGTTGGCTTCACCAGCCTTATTTCCACTTCCCGTGTACAAACGTCATCAGGCTGGAATGTTTCCAAGGACAACAGGTTGTCTCTCCAACTCCACCCTGTTAGAGAATGTACCTGCCTGGGCAAAGGTCAGTGCCTGCTATGAACCTATCAGATGAAGTGTCTGGTGTTTGATGAGGAAGGAGGTGGAACCAGCACCTGTTGCTTGATAGGCAGATGCAGGCAGAGAGTGCAGAAGGTAGGTTTCAATTTTATCCTTGGACCATACCCCAAAAGTGACACATTAGTCAACCCCAATGGAAGAGGGATATGGCACAAGCATCCTAGGAAACCCAAGAACACGACCCAAGAAAAGATTCTTGCAACCATATCTTCTGTGATGAATCAGCTGTAGGTGAGTGAATTCTACATCCATCCCAGCAAATACCTGTTTGCCTCCATGCCATGCTATCCTTTTTCTTTTCAGATAAGATATGGAAAAGTTGCCTTCAGAAAACTTTTCAGAGGACGTCAGTGCACGCTCACATTCATTCTTTCTTTTCTGAGCTATATCATACTAACATATAGGCATACTTATTTCCATGTTAATTGGCATATATTTCTGTTTACCTGTTACTTTCATTTAAGCTCCAGGAGTTAACAAAGTAGGTGGAATTGGCATACTTTTTAAATCTTAAAACATTCTTCCTCTCTAGGTTTCCTTATCCAATAACTTCATTGACTAAAAATAGGAAATGTTAATATATTTTCCCCTATGGATGAAAGCTGAATAATTGAAACCAAGTTGGATCCTAACTTCTCCTAGCTACAGGCATCCAGCAAAACTCAGCAACAAACACAAGCTAGCAAATGCCATCCATACACAGCCTCGGGCAAGTATTGCCTGGAGCATATAGTAACTCTTTTTCACTGTTTTGTATTTAAATGAAATAGATGGAGCCATGAATATAGATTTCATGTCAACACCCATAGTTTAATATCCAGAGGGTTCAACTGCTTGCTTCTCAAGAATTCAAGCTTCATTCACAATTAACAGAAAAAGATTTGGGAATGTTGGGAGGGAGATTTATCTTCTATCTTGGTCCACCTTCCAGTAATTTATTTAGTACTCTAGTTTTTGCAATCATGTGACTTAACTGGCAATCTGCCTTAAACAGGCCTGATCTCCACAGGGTTTTAACAGTGATCTCATGTTCTGTCCCTCCTGGAGAGGGGAGTTTGGGCTGATGCTGTCAGGCTGTATCTGGATCTCCTCTTTCTGTCCACTGCTTCTGACAAGGGAGAACTCAAATAGCCTTTGATTAAATTATTAAACAGTTGTCTGGGATGAATGAGATCTCTTGAGAAATGGGGGGAGGGTTAAATGTTTATTTCATTCTTATATGCTGTACTAAATATCTTCTAAATCCTTTATCTGCTGTTAGATCCCTACACATGATCATTCTCAGATACATTCTTCTGATTCCAAAGAAAACATCAGTGAATTGCTGTCTTTGACTAATAGTAGATTTATAAATAATCACCACATTACTTTGACTTCTATGCCATACTTATTGCTTGGATTTAGTGAAGTTCCTTTTACTACCTTACTTAATTTCTCAGCTAAAATCTGCTATAATCCAAAAGAGGGCAATGATTTCAGCACTGAGCCAAATCAGGGTAAGGCTCTCCCTCAGGTATGAATTTTCTTCTTTGTTGACATCTTTGCAATGTTTGATTAAAAAAAAGATGTTAAATTGATTGCAAATGAGATACAGGTCACCTATTGCAAGGCAACTAGACTAAAACTTTCTAAAGCTAAGATTTACTCTGAAAGTTCCTGTCAGTAGCAAGAGTGCAGGGGAATAGTATAACATCCACATTGGGGTCTATTCTATTTGAACTGCCAACTTTCTGTATTGGATTGTTCCCTAACTTGCTGCAAGTTAAACTATGATTTTTATGCTGAGAATCATGGAAGCTGTAGCCCAATCTACCTCATGAACATCAGCTAGCAGAAGTTGCTATGATTTTCAAAGAGGGACAGGCAGTATTACATCTTGTATGTCCATGTCATGTGTGTATAAGGGAAGCAGGAAGAAAGAAAAGTTTGGAAATAGAATTTTTAAGCCTTTGAAAAGGAATTTAAGCCAGAGCGCAGATTTCAGATGCCAATGTAATATTTTCAGATCCTGAACTTAGGATCCTAGAATTTGCAAGAGCAAATTTAAACTCCTGTTTAAATATTAAAAATATTTCAAAATGGTCCAGCAAGAATTCCCAAAAATCAAAAACAGACTACCAAAGTACTTTTATCTATTCTTCCTGAATACTCAGCACCCACTTCCCACCTAGATTCCTGTTTTATACCCAGAATACCTCAAGCAAAAAAAAATCAGAAGAGCAAAGTAGTACAAAATAGTTAAATGTTACCATGACCAACAACTTTATCAAGTTAGAAAAATTAGATCTTGTTATTTGTATCCTAAGCAGAGACAAGGGAAGAGAAGCTAATAATGTAGCCAACATTTGTACTTAACCCAGTTCTCAATTGCTCTTAGAGAAAAAGTGTGCATCAAGGGTTAAGACAGCTTAGATGCAAGCTTCTATTGTCTCACAACACAGAGAACCAGTTGGTGACAAGAGGCAGATGCTGATGAGAGACCATGTGAGACTAGAACAGTGAAAAGCTTTCTTATTGTGTGGGATCTCTGCTTCAATTATCAGCTTTTGCCAGTACAAGACGCAAATGCTAATAAAATAAAGACTTGTACCAAGAGTCCAAGCACAGCTAAGAATTGGTGCATGACATGAACACTGTTATACTAGGAAGAGCCAACTTGTTGAAGACATAGCCAAGACTGCAGCACCTATGAGTGGAATTCCTGCAAGGCATGCAACCATTGACCCATCACTCTGAAACTGAGATGTCATAACCAGAACAGCACACTGAAGGTAACAAGAACTTTGGACCAGTCCTTGAGGGCCTGCATGGAAGAAGCTTCTTTACAAGGCATGTGTGAAACCTTTCAGGAGTAGCACAATGTAAACTTTATAGTCAAGTACTAAGGATGTGTTAACAGCCAAGGAAATAGATGCGTTATGATCAATGCTTGTGTCTAGTAATCTATTGTTTTCAGTCCACGTTTCTTAAAAAGTAGTCTTAAAATCACATTTTGTTGGATGACTACTTAATTCTATTTTGATAGAAAATAATATTTTTATATTTATATAAAATATTCTCAACCATTATCAATCCAAATATGATTTTCTAGTGCATATCTGTACTCAGAAAATATTTTTATTTCTGTTGTATATGTATTCCTTTTTATGTTGATCTTTTTATTTACACAGCAATAAAGCCTGTTATGTCACTAATTCATCAGATTTGATCAGATTAATCAAAGTTTAAAAAAAACGACAGGGTTGGGAGTTTATTTCATTTATTTCAACAGAAGCAATTCTGGTATTTTTACACTATATCTTTCCTAATCTGGTTTTGCCTTTTTCAAATGATTTGAAAATGCTTTTCATGGGACCCATAATAGCCGCATCCTTTTTCCTTCAATTAATAGAACTTTGTATTTGGATGGCTCATTGTATATCTCCTACTCATTTTTTCAGAGTGATATTTCACAAATGAGTTAGTATGTAAAAATTTAATCAAGTCTTGCCCATTTTATTGGGACACTTATGAGGCCTTGCCCTGTGATCCTATTTTAATCTCCTGCTTTGATTTTGTGTTACTCAGGAGTAATTTTATACTATTTTGATGTGCAGTATGACATTTTTTTGGAATCATAATGGTTCGAAATCAGTAAACAAATTTTGGAATTAAATTCAAGCAATTTTTATAGTCTGTAAATGTTACTCTTTAACTCTATATTCTTAGAAATTGATGGAATATAAAGACTATTGTTATTTCACAAACACGTGTGCCTTTCTCCTCTGTTCTAAGTCAGACATAGTCAGCATATATTCCTTTCATCCTTCAAACAGCAGAAAAGTACATGAGGATAAATTGAGCTGTTTCCCTCAGCAGAGCATGAAGCCAGGGAACAGTGGGTTATCCAGTTTCCTTTCTCCTCTCACCCAGGATCACCTACCATTATGAAAAACCATCAGCTGAACAGGCGACTGATAATAAAAATGATAATGTTAACATATCAGTCTTCAAGAAGATTGATATCCCACATCAGAACAAATGAACAAAAAGACAGTGCCAAGTATCTAATCTCCGTCAAACCCAAGCCATGACCGGGCAGAGAGATGCCATTTCCACAGCAGACATAGACAGTCAATTTCCTGCATTTGTCCATGTTACTGTGAGCTTTGTCACCAAGGCATTTTAGACTGTATGGCAAGATGTGTTGAAAAGAGATGGAAAAAACCACTTTAACAGTGGAATAATGAAAATTATTCAGGGTCTCTTTGCAGTGGGCTGAGGAAAAGACAGAGGTGATGTCATGAGAAGGTATCTCTTAAAAATGATTAAAGAAGCTTTGTACTATAGTTAGAGGGACATGAGGATAAGAGCTACGATGGAAATAATATTTATTAATTTTAATTACTTGATGAAATATGTCTGAACAGGCAATATGCTTAACATTTTTAATAAATACAAAGCAAATCCCCAAATGACAAAAACTGAATTTCAGTATAGAACCTATTTTTGTCTCTTCTCACTGGAGAACTGTTTAATTTTTTCTCTTTAATCATCTATCATTCTGATACCATGAGAAACGCTGACAGCAGTTAGAATTCATCTTGGCCTCCCATCAAGATAAAAGCCAGTAGAAAGAGCCAAATTCAGCGTCCTGAAAATATCAAATTCATCTTTTCTTGAAGAGGTTAAAAGTATTTTGAAGATTATTGTCTCCAAATGGATGGAGGTGGAGGTGTTGGTAAAATTGTCTACAAACCCGAGAGTAGAAGTATGGGAAGCATTTCTTGCATGCTTACATTTCGTTATAAATTGTTGAAACTGTAAACGAGAATATACATCCAGTGTTTCATAAGGAGAACTGAAGTTTCAGTTGTAACTTACTTATGAAGGCAGAGTCTTGCTTTTCTTGGCACATAGATTTTGCCACAAGGAAGGCTTGTGCTTTAGCTTTCCAAGGCAAGGCATGGAAGAATACATCCTGGACCATAAAAAGCCGGTTTGACTTGCTTAGACCCTAACTGACCCCACAGGGAGTAGTCCTCATCACTTTTCTTTTCACCTTTTGGACGGAAAGCCCTCTTCATATTTTGTCACTGCTTCCTTTGCAGGTAGCTGGCAGGATCTGGGTGTGCTCAGAAGTGCACACTGCTGCTAGACACTGATGCAGGTTTCATCTCAGCTTCAGGCAGAAGAGTCTTCCATTTGTCCTCTCAAACCAGTTCCATGTAAGCACAAAAACTGTGATTTGGATAAGAACCAGGTAACAGTGCATTGCCTCTGCCCCTGGGAAAATGTCTCAAGTACTCACCCTCCTCCTTGCTGCCATCCTCCAAGCCAGCTGAAAGCAACACTTCTAGTCGCTCATCCTTTGTGTATATGAGCCGGTTCAGCATCCACCATGGCAGAGTTAGAGCGTCTGAATGAACCTAGGCTCCCAGCTAATGCTGGCCGGATCCAGAGGAACATTCTGGAAGAGCATGTGGAGCTATGGTGGTTCCAGGAGCCCAGGAAGTCTCTTATTTGCTATGGAGTTGCAGTGGCCTTGATCCTAGCTTGTGGGGTGGGTGGCATTGCCCTGCTGTATAGTACTAGCAGTCGCTCTGGAGAGTGGAGACTGGCAGTAGGCACAACGCTCTGTCTGCTGGCACTCTTGGTTCTTCTGAAGCAGCTGTTGAGCTCTGCCATCCAGGACATGAACTGCATTCGCAGACGAGAACAGGTGGAATTGCTGAAGAGCGGTGGGGCATCTGATTGTGTTGTGCTTCTGCTGACAGCCTTGGTGCTGCTGGTGTGCGGCACAGTGCTCATAGCCCTCTCCATCACCAGTGTCAGTGTGAATCCCCCAGCCCCACACCACCTTGCCAGCATGCTTATCAGTGGCATTGTGCTCACGGCTGCTGGAGCAATTATCTTGCTTAGCCTGTTACTGTATTTGACATGGACTTCCTGCCGTCCAGCTACCCATCAGAACCAGAGGGCTGAAAACAACAGTGCTATTTTCACTGTATCAGGACACATTTCTGCCAGCCACCAATATCCTCCTACCTCCAGCATGGCAAACCTAATTTAACCTTTGAGGACATAGTGGTGACTGCCACTGACTCTGACCTTGGGTTGGATTTGTTCCACATGCCATCTGACCCAAACTCGGCAACTTGATGCACTTTTCACCACAGAGCAATTATTCTGGCATCAGTGTTGAAGCCTGGCTTCTTGGCCAAACATCAGAACCAGCCTGAAGTTTGCTTTGGAGCACAAGGAGATTCAAAAGAAGTATGCATGAAGGAAAACAAATAGCAATCATTCCAAAGTGGGACTGTGCTTATCCTAAATGAGGCACCTTAAATATGCGGAGGAGCATCTCTCTCAGCAATTCCACTGGAAATCCATCTCACATTGATTTGTGAGGCATTAGTATACTCCTTACAGAGGTGTGGTGGCACAAGTGGTCAAGATGCTCGGCTTGCCGGCTGGAAGAACAGCAGCCCAAGTTCAAGATCCGGCGTTGCAATATAGCAGGGTGAGCTCCTGTTGTTCCACCTCAGCTCCTGCCAACGTAGCATTTTGAAAGCATGCAAAATGCGAGTAGATAAATAGGTACTGCCTACTCCGGCAGGAATGGTAACAGTGTCCATGCGTCTTTGGCATCTAGTCATGCTGGCCACATGACCACCGAAGTGTCCTCAAATGCTGGCTCTTCGGCTTGGAAACGGAGATGAGCACCGCGCCCTAGAGTCGGTCATGTCTGGCAGGGTAACCTTTACCTTTAAAGTGTACTCCTATTTCTTTTTTGCATTCAAAAGGACTAGAAGATTGCTTTTACAAAAATGAAGGCAGCAGCTTTGTAGGGACTGAATCAGTTTTAAGCTTACATGATGTAATAGTCAGAAGCTCAAAATACACAGAGTTCTATTTAGAACAACCAATGTATGAATGCTAAAGAATAAGTAAACTATATGGAGCCTATATCCAACAAAACATATCCTCCTAGCAAGAACATCAACGACTATGGCAAAACAACCCTATAATACAGTTAGTAGGGCAATCGAAACTGGGTTGTAAAGATCCAGGTCACAATCACAAGATGACAGCAACAAGTTATATTTGTCTGTTTCTTTTTGCTGTCTTCTAGCCATCATTCAAATTTTTGTAGCCCAGACATAGTAACTCTAACTGCCACTTACCAATGGTACTTGATAGAAAGTAGATGATAGGAATTTTCCCAGTCTTAAGATTTTGAAGTACTTCAGTATGGAAACAAGATAAAAAATTCCCAGAGTCACTGGGAGTTGCATAGCATCTAAATTTAATAAACGTTTATTATTAGCATTATAAAAGAACTTTACAGGAAGAGCAAATTGTGTGTGAATCCCAGAAAGCATCAATTCATGCAGTATATGGTTAACAAAACTGATACAGGTGTACTTATTTCCTGGTGTATGAAGAAATAATACTTATTTTGTTTACTTAATAATGGAAGTCACCAGTTATGATTATTTCAAGAAACATCTTGCCCCAAACAAAGAGCACGATGGATCTACAATGTCTGCAGATTAGCAGCTTTATAATATCTGTCCCTTCCTGCAATGCCCACTTTCACAAAAGCTGTAAAGTAGAAAGAAAATCAGTAAAACCTATTGAAATTATACCGTATCACTCTTGACTTTTAGAGTTTCTCAGTCTATTTAAGTTGATCTGGTTCATATCAAGCTAGGAACTTAGCCTTGCTTCATGCAAGTCTGGAATCAGCTGTTTCTAATATGGATTTCATCTCAGATAGCAGCAAAGCTGATAAAATTAAAAAAAGCTTTCTGAGCAAAGAAGCCTAGAAGTATCTCCTGCAGCCATACAATAGCAAAATGATAAGATAAGGCTATGTCAGTTTCAAGTCATACACTATTTGGGCGTGTTGAGATTCAATAAAAAGAAATCCCAATTAATATGCACTGTAATGCGTATTAAGGATGTGTAATGCTTTGCATTCAGTTCCAAAAGAGGGCTTTGGAGCATGTGGAGGTACAAATGTTGGCAACTTTCAAACACTACACCTTTTTCAAAAATCATATGGCAACCGTGCAGTCCCTGGAAAAGAAGCTGCTTTAAAGAGTTGTCGACAAGTGCTGCATTTGCACATTTTCCAATCATTTTCAAAGTGCTACACAGTCCTACTGCATATTAAATACAAATTCATACAACTGTATGAATTTTTGTTCATGGTGCAACTTCTGTCAACTGAAGCAGATGTGGAAAAGAAAATGAGTGGAAGGATATGTTGTTTAAGAAAGGTAGGATGCTTGTCGTGATGGGGATCCGTTTATCTCAATTAAAGTTCAGGACAGCTACATTTCTATTGTTTTAAATGATTATGGAACCATTTACAATACTGGATCTGGGAGAAAGAAGGTGTTTCTTTGTTCAGCTCCTAAAGTTTTTGAAATGTCATTTAATTCATATGTGTATCTTGAAAATCAAAATTAAATAAGATATTGTAATACCTTGTTGCCTCACCATGAACTAATAGTTTACATCCAATTACTCATCATATTACAATTTAGTGTTCACATACAAGCTTACCTGCTCATCTTCAGATGCTGTTATACCAATTTCCACAAGCGTACAAGTGAAAAACATGTGGGGAAATCTGCTAGTATTCCTCACATCTTGGTGACCGCTACTTTACTAAGCACAGCTATAACCCAGGTTCCATTCACATAACCTCAAAGAAACCAGGGTGCAGCTGGTGATTCAGCCAGCCCAGCATTTCACATGATGTACTCTGCACCTAAGTTAAATAAGTAGGGTGATAATATTTATACAGCCTTGTCATACTCCTTTTCCAATTTTGAACTAATCTGTTGTTCATGTCCAGTTCTAACTGTTGCTTCTTGACTAGCATACAGTTTTCACAGGAGACAGGTAAGGTGGTCTGATACTCCCATCTCTTTTAGAATTTGCCACAGTTTGTTGTGATCCACACAATCAAAGGCTTTAGTGTAGTCAGTGAAAGAGAAGTAGATGTTTTTCTGGAATTCCCTCGCTTTTTCCATGATCTAGCGATGTTCGCCATTCGATCTCTAGTTCCTCTGCCTCTTCAAAACCCAGCTTGTACTTCTTTTCCTCTCCTTTGGGATTGGAATGTAAACTGACCTTTTCTAATCCTGTGGTCACTGTTGAGTTTTCCAAATTTGTTGGCATATTGAGTGTAGCACTTTAACAGCATCATCTTTTAGGATTTTAAATAGTTCAGCTGGAATTGTGCATATATGCAAATTTATTCCTTAAAAATGAATGCTTAAATGTGTGCAGTGTTTGCTTAGAATGAATGCAATACTTGTTATTATCTGAAAAACTGAACTGGCATATATGCTCTTCTTGGAGGGATTTTGGTTTTGTCCCCCAATACTGTATTGTACTATAACTACTTTAAGGAGGCAGAACTGAAGAGAAATTTTCCCTCCTATCCTCTTACTTTAAAAGCAAAGGGTCAACTTTTTGAAATTATATAATAATTTTCCTAGCTAAATAGTGATTTTAAAAATTCTTTGATGTTTTCATGTAGAAATGAATTGAAATTGAAAAATTATTTATAATTGTTATTAAAATATTTTAATATACCTATAAACAAATCAAAGATTAGAGCAATTATTCAACATTATGTTATGCTAAATTATTTTTTAATGATTTTTGTTATACTTATATTTTTGTTACACTTAATTTATATGCCACTGCATTGGAAATTAAATTTATATGGAATTCCTCTAAAATATGCCTGTAAATTATTTTATTTTGAAAAATTTAGAATATAAATATTTATATCCTGCTTTTTGATTACTTATAAAAATCACATATCACAGAATGAAATTGTCCTTAGAATATGCAAACATAAAGAAGCAAACCATTTCTCAAGACCTGAACAAAACTAAGTATTTGCATTAGTTGCCTAAGGGTACAATCCTCACCTTGAAGATAGTATTGAGAAACAGAAAGTGTTATTTGACACCGTTACAAAGAACATTAATTTGAACAAACTCTAGGAGACAATAGAGGACAGGGAAGCCTGGTATGTTATGGTCCAATGTGTCATGAAGAACAAAAGTTCTCCTAGCACAGTGGCCAAAATTGTGACAGATTCAGTTGGTGGGGGGTGAGGTGGATATGCCAAAAAGGAGCAAACCTACATAAAATGCTCCATCTTTACACAAATTATGTTTCCATATAGAATACAGAATTCACAGAGAATGAACTGGCACAGTGGAAATGGACTTAGTGGAGAGAAGAAAAATAACCAAAAGGCATTGCCATACGTAATAGTACATTATAGAAATTTGCCCCAGATTACAATACCTCTATAGGAATTCCTGGTAGGAAACCAGTAAGTGAGATGATAGAGTACATGTTAGTTTTTTTTAAAAAGGGGGAAATGAGACCAATTGCCCTGAGGTCCTCTCTCTTGTAGAAAGAGCCTTATTCAGTATTTTAACTAATTTTGTTGAATTATTTTTTCAATAAGGTTAGCAGAACTAATCTGGTATAACATAAGTTACTTACTTAGACTAAAATTTAAGTAAGAGATCTAAATCTAAGTAAATAAGTAAGAAATCTAAGTTTAAGTAAGTAAGTAATTACTTACTTAGACTTAGATCCTCCCATGCTATATAGCATATTGGACAGCAAGGGATCTCCAGCATTTTCAATCTTGGGCGAATTGTCCTCTCATGTGCTGTTTAGAGTCTTTAAATGTTCTATAAACATTTTTCGCCATGTGGTTCAAGGGTGTCCTCTTGGCTGTTTAGTATCAGGAGGGGTCTATCTCATTGCTACCTTGGGGATTCAATTGTTCTCCATACAATGTGGCATGATGTCTGTCTTTGCATCTCCATTTTGGGTGATTACATTATCCAAATAAGTAAACCTTCCTACTTCCTCAGTCACTGTGATCCAAGTGTGATTTCCTGTAATGTGCAATGGAGCTCCCATGCATGATCTTCGATTTCTCAGAGCTTACCCTGAGGCCAGTTTTGCTTTCTCCACTTAAGGCAGTCATCACATGTAATTTCATCTCATCTTCTTCGGGTAGGGTGATACAATTGGCAAAGTCCAGATTGCTAAAACAATCTTGGTCAGAATAATAAATGCCTTTTCTGGAATGAGTAATAACTCCAGTGTTCTGATCAAAGATAAGAATATCTAGTCACCCAAGATGAGTAGAAGAAAAGATGGGTTGAATACTTCCAGGAAATTTAATCAGCCAAACCCATCCATTACATACAATTTTGATGATGCCCAACAAGATGAACACTGGTGAAATTACAATTGAAGAAGTAAAGATGGTGATTAGAAGCCTTAAAAACAACAAGGCAGCTGGCTTAGATGAGATAACCACAGAGATCTTAAAACACGGTGGTCCAGCTATGACAAAGAAACTGACAAAGCTTGGTGCAGTCAGTTGACAAAGTGGTGCAGTCCCAGAGGATTGGTGAAGAGGGGCTATTGTTAAAATTCCTAAGAAAGGTGACGTCTCAGAATGCACCAACTGGCGGGGCATTACCCTCCTTTCAGTGCCTAGAAAGACTTTTTGAATAATTCTCCTTAGGCAGCTGCAAAGTGCCCTACACCAACATCTGAGAGAAGAACAAGCCAGATTTCGCTGTGAAAGGTCCTGCTGTGAACCAGTTTTCATTTTAAGGAACATCATAGAACAGTACATTGAATATTGACAGTGGCTAATCATTCATTTTAACAATTTCAAGATAGCATTTGACAGTGTCTACTGAGAATCTCTTTGGCAGATCCTGCATCTATATGGTGTACCAACAGTCTTTATTACTATCTTCAGGGCCTCATATCTATGTTCAAGTTGTTGTGTTCAGACCAAAAATGGCCATACGGAATTCTTCAAAATTACTACCGGAGTTAGGTGAGGCTGTATTTTATCATTGCTCCTCTTCCTCATGGCTGTCAACTATGTTATTTATTTATAATATTTCTATGCTGCCAATTTCCGGAGGCTCTTGGCAGCTTACATAAGTTAGGGATTATACATTTTTTCTTTTTATTTTACCCCGCCCCCCTCAGCTAGCCAGCGATGTTCATATCTGGGGTGTCCTCCGAGACTCCGGCTCTGCCCCTGGGACAGGTGAATTTTTCATGTCGACTTCGATGTTCCGTCACGCTGAGTTGCTCCTCCGTCGATTTGCCGGCCAGCAGTTTTCCCTCCGAAGGAGGTCCCCATTAATCTACTTCAATCTTCACATGCTTTCAAACTGCTGGGTAGACAGGAGCTGAGGCAAGTGATGGGAGCTCACCCCATCATGCGGAGCTTGCAGATCGAACCTGCCAGAGTGCTGGCCATTTCTGGACGACATAACTGGTGGCACTAATCCGCTGTGCCACAGTGACTAACTTGCATCAGGAAAGGAAAGGTAAAGGTAAAACATAATGGCAAATATTATTTCAGTTATTTCCCTCAGACTCCCAATTATTGGACAAAAAAAATGAAGGAGAAAGGATACTGTTGTAGGATTCAAGAAAAGTGGGAAAGAGAATATTCTGTCATTGAGATTCTCAGGGCCTGAAAAAGACCCTTTGAGGCGAAAACTCTCAGTAGTGAGTTGGTGGCAAATAAATTTAATAAACAAACAATAAATAAATCAAAACCTTCTGACCTGATTTTATACACATGATTTGACCACTCCAGTGCTATGTTCACATATCATGTTTAATTTAGCCATTAATTAAGTCTTAGGTCTCCACTGTTGGATCTGGCACTATATACTCAAAGTAACCAGGCCAAGGGAATATAGAGAATCTTCGTCTACCTTCTCCAGTTTAGTCTACTGGTATCTGATGAGCTCTTGTGCTAAAGAGTATGGGCAAAACTTAATTGTTTCAGTAATCTCTTCCATGTTGGCTAAGTTTAAACACTACAAACAATGTTTGAGAGGCTTTCTGTATGGCTTCCATGTCTTGGCAGTAAGTTTCGTAATTGAATGTTTTGAATTTTGGGCTGATACACATTCACATTTGGAGATAATTGATACACATATCAATATTTCATATTATAACAGTGCAGCCTGTATAACTATCTTCTTTCTTCCCCTCTCATTCAGTTCAGTCTGGAAGCAGCAGGATAGGTTGTTTGTTCTGTGTTTCTGAAAGCCTAACTTTCAGGTAAGAAAAGCATTCAGAATCCCCCTCTGTTGTAGGAGAAGAGAGATGTTTGTCTCCTAAAAGACAGATTTTCCTAGAGGAAGAGCAGAAGGAAGCTACAGCCCAGTCTGTGGGAAACAGTTCCCTAAATTTTCTGCAGATGTCACAGGGCTCCAAAAAGGCAGGAACCATACAAATTCTGGTATGATTCTGACTCCAAAAGCATTAACGCTGAGAAGGTATACTTTGTTAACTCTCAGCTATGCTTGGGTGTCCTTGAGAAGATGGAGAGAAGCTGAAGGGAAGACTCCATTGTTTTTTTAAATATATTTTATTTATTTTCAACAAAGTAAAAAAGAATATAACATATAATAAAAAGGCAAACAGTAAGACAATAAAGAATATGACATGTAACAATAACAAAATATAAAGACCCATGCACATCCAAAGTGGGGGACAAGGACAACAACTATACAAAAAAACCCCTTCCCATTGCTCCCAACCCTGCTCTGATTGAATCTCTATCCATAAATCAATATTAAAAAAAGATTCCCTCAATCTAATCAAATTAATATAAAAACTATATACATAATAAACATTTCCTTTCTATCACTGTATATCCATATTTTAATTATCTGAATTTTTAATCTACACAATATTTTATTTAAACATATAAACTTGTTCCAAAATCATCACATTCATCCTTGAAGATTCTTTTGTTCTAATTCACCAGCAGAAAGTTCTAGAAC
>JANHZU010004199.1:21160-33790 GCA_032468055.1 Acrochordus granulatus | reverse complement strand
AAATAGGTACTGCCTACTCCGATGGGAAAGGTAACAGTGTTCCATGCTCCTTTAAGAGTGTTTTCTTATTTATGTCACTTCAAATCCTTTTATATTTCTGATTTTTTTTATAGTTGCACATCCACTTTTAGCTTTGACTTTCTCCACCTCAGATTGTAAATTAATTTCACCCATCCTGTTCTTACTCCTTATTTCTTGTTAAAACTTTTTTGACTCATATTGCTTTACAGCCTAACTCCAAGATTTCTATTCCTTTTATCTTCTCTCCATTCCCCTGCCTATCCTGTTCTCTCTTTATTTCTCCACAAAAACTTGTTTTGCTTCTTTCAGAAGCGCCTGGGTGTGGATCCAGTTTTTCTCAGATACAACTGATGTTACTCATCCTCTCCTACTGAGATGACCCCATTCCTCTATCTCAGATTTCACCCTTCTGTTAGTGGCTTTGGTGAAAATCTTCCTTTGAGTGAATGTCTGGATCACTTTTGCTAGCCTTCTTCCAGACCTCATAGATTCCACAGAATGGCTTCTCCTTTTTCCTTCATGCTGTCATCAGTCTTCATGGACTATTCTATGAGCTTTCTGACTTCTGGTTTTCTTCTCTTTTACTTTTTCCCCTTTTCCCCTCTTTCCAGCCATCTCCAACATGCTGTTTTAATATTGACCCAAACAGTGATCTCTTTTCTAAATAATGTATTTCCTAAACTGCTAGCTTTTACCTGTCTCTGTTTAATGCTTGTCAGTTATCCCTCCCCACTTCTAGAAAGGCACATGCTTATGAATAGCAAAGCATACATTCCTAGTAGGAGATACTAATGAACGGTTATGATCTTGGTGAGAGACTGATAGAACCATCCTCACACACATACGCATAGGGTATACTGTTTATTGAATGCAAAACATCTTCGCTTTGTATTTAGCTATTCATGACATTTTCTTGGTAATGTTGTAGACATGATTTTCCATTTATTTCTTCTGGGATGTGTTTTTAACTTCCAAGTCTACCTCTGGAATTTTCTAATGTTTCTTATTCAAGTATTAACAAGATGCAAACATGATTTTTGATATCAGCAAATGTGTTGTCATCTAGCTTTGTGGTTATTTGTCTGTGCATGCATTTTATCCATTATTACAATTCTAGTAGACTCTAGTTGGTTTATATATGTTAAAATAAAATAATTCATACATTATATTAAATCCTAACATACATTATAAGTATCTCTCTGATACCTGTTATTAGAGGTGAAAGAGAGTAGATACATATCATAAGGCATGTTAAAAACTTTTCTTAGTACAATTGTATTAACTTTGTTATATTTTCTGCCAGACCGTATACCTCAGATCATCAACTTGGTGTCTCACTTGGAATTTAACCTAGGCTCCCAAATTGTAGTTACCTGCATAGCAACAGGCAACCCACCTCCTGTGCGTGATAACATTGAACTACGCAAGCCTGATGGAACAGTGATAATAGTAAGGATCTGCCCATTTATGTATTTTATTTTCTGTCTGATTCTGTACTCTCAAGTGAAATTGATCTCCTTCTCAGTATTGTCTGGCTAAGTAAATTTTTGCCTGACCATTGCAACCAACAATGACCAAGGCCTTAGCTCACCAGGAAGATCCACTGCCTCTAAATTCTAACTACTCTAAATACTGATTACAGAATTCAGCTACTGGTGGCACCTCCTGTTCAATGTCATGTACAGTAGCAACCCCCTTCTCCCACCTATGGTAATAATTATGCATTATTTTGCAATTATGAAATAGAAAAATGGTAAATTCTGGAGGCCCAATATAATTCCATATGAATTCATGACAATTAGACCAGATGATCCATTTCCAAGTGTGCATGCATTTAATTTCTATGATAATTTTCTGTATTGGAATTCAAGATGTCCCATGTTTGAATGGAGCTTCAACAATATAGTTGTTTTTTCACAAATGTCTGTTAGCAGTTTAATGCAGAATATGATGGTGTTATTGTCTTCCCTTAGCCCACAAAAGCCATCATGGAAAAGGACATGACAACCTGTGAATTTCAAGTGTTACAAGTGGTCTCCTCTGATTCTGGCCTTTGGGAATGCCGTGTCTCTACCACTGGGGGACAGGATAGTGGCAAGTTCAGAGTTACTGTAAAAGGTGAGAAGGAAGCATAGATAGTGACATATCACAGTGAGAACTCATCCTCTGTTTCTGAGATGCAGAAAAGCTACTGAAATGTTTCTAGCTTTGTCCTATTCATATTGTTCACTCTTTAAGAAGAAACTCTATCTCTAACTTTTATCCATTAACACTTATCCAGGCAAAGAACGGTTATTAGGGAAAAGTTATGATTTTTCTGTAGTAACTCTCAGAGAAAGGAAATTATTATTGAAATTTTAATCAGGGTCAGGGTGCATGAGCAGGATTATGTCCAGTCCAGTCCAGGGAACAGTGATTTGAGAAATTACTGATCCAGAACTTTTTTCAGTTTAGTCATTTTCCCTTCAAAGGAGGAGATAAAATCTGTATACTCTTGCCCTTTTTGTATTCATTTATAATGGATTCTCCAACTGTTCTCTTCTTTAGTGCCTCCACTGCCATTGAGCCCTCCCAGACTTCTAGCCAAGAAGAGCCAACAGCTGGTGATATCCCCTGTGGGGCCTTTTGCAGGTGATGGACCCCTCATCTCCATCAAAGTTCTGTATAAGCCTCAAACTGGCAGTAGCTGGTCATCTATTGAAGGTAAGGAATTTGTTTTACCTGGAATGAGATGTTTTTTTATGGCATATGCTGGATATGTTGGTTGGGACTGAATTCCCAGATCCCTTCCACTGCTTATATTGTTTTTTTATCTCTCCTTCTTCCAAATAAAGAGATTTTCAATTTCCTAAGGTCAAATTATGGACATGTTTATATTTTGCTATGAATATTTTGTATTCATAGAATGCTTCTAATGGAGAAAGGGATCTTTGGTAAAGGACATTGTCTGGAGGTTGAGTCTTGGCAACTGGATTTCTTTTCTTTTGGTTCGAGACATTTTGCTGCTTATCCAAGTTGCTTCTTCAATCTGAGATAAAGTTGGCTAGGGGATCCCATATGTCTTCCAGGATGGCTGCATTTCTCACCTAACCTGGTTAGGCTTGTTAGATGGACAAAGGAGATGAAATGCAGCCTCCTGGAAGTCTCAAACCAAAAGACAAGAAGTCCAGTTGCCATGACTCAACCATCAGACAATTCTATCTGGATGACTGACAGTCTTCATCAACATATTGTCAGTAAAGAGTAAAATATCAGTATCCTTTTTTACCATGGCATTCAAACGTGCAAATATCCTCGTGTCAGTTCAGAGCAGCAAGTTGCTAAATATCAAAATATCCTCGAGTTTCCTTGGAACCAGCAGAAGCTCCTTTCCAGTGGAAAAAAATATGGAGAGTATTCTTACAAATCTATTTCCCAAGCAGCTCTTTGTATTAGTTTTGAAGCTGGTTTCTCAGCCATCTAAATCAGTTTCTTGGAGAGGATTGAAGAATTATAAAATAACTATATACTATACATCTATAGTATATACATCTTCCTAGCCATCCAGACAAGAACCTAGGAGATTCCAGATTCTTGAAGTGTCTGCTCAGCCAGTCATGAAATTCCAAGATGTATCCATATAAACAGCAAGACTTACAAGAGCTGGATGGTATATATTATTCCCCAAGGATAGATATGATACTTCAAAGAACCTAGACTAATGTTGTAAAGGGATTAATGTTAGATACAGCAGAGAGCTGGAGATCCCATTTACAGGATCCTTCCCACTGAGCTTTCTATAACAGAAAATAGGTAAAGCAAAACCCTTATATGAGATCTTTGAATTAATGGCTTCTACTCTGATCAGCAGTTGATAATATGCAGAACATCACTCTCATGAATCTGCGACCTGTCACAGCCTACATTGTTAAGGTTCAACTAACACGCCCTGGAGAGGGAGGAGAAGGTGCAGCTGGCCCCAGTGCTATCATTGTAACAGATTGCAAAGGTGAGTGCTTAATGATAGTTAGTCAGATCTGCAGTTTGACATAAGGGGGAGAGGAAATATAACTACAGAGAAAGCAAAGAGGGAACATGAGACAGAGAGGAAAACTTCTATTTTACCCATGAATATAGATTTTATTTTGCATGTTCTAGAACTTGTTCTTAGGAGCAATCATACAGATTGTGAAGAAGAAAAGGGATCTATTTATTATAGCTTGGAACCAATCAGGATACGTTCAGTCATCCTTTTTATCTGGAAATTATGTGTACAAGATCAAATATACTTTATGCTTTTTTGCATGTATATATAAAAACATCAAAATCATATCCTTGGAAATAGACTTTAGCATCAAGAAATTTTTAAAAATATTACTTTCTACCTATACATATTATTTGGCTTCCTCTAGTCATGGTAGGAGTTTTATATGCCAGTCACAGATGTTTTCCATAATAACTTTCCATAATAACACAATTCAACACTACATTTTATATAGTAATTAATTTAGAAGGAATCACTTTTTTCTTAACTTAGATCCAAGCTCTCTGAATTTGCTAAAATTCTTCTTGTTAATATATGTCTATAACATACTAATATTGGCAGTTTGATACCTACCCAAGTTGGCTAATTTTGAAAAGTGTTACAGGATCAACTGATATTTTGATGAATTAGTAGGATAGCCTGAGAAACTTTTTAAAAATCTGGAAGAGGATAATGGAAAACTAATTCCACATTATTGCCAAGAAACTCACATGCATATATCCTTAAAATCATAACTCAGAGGAGAATGGTAGCAGAGGAAAATAGCAGAAATGAAGCAATTAGTAAGTGACGATAACATAAAGCAGACACTGGCTAATTGCTCCATTTCTGTTACCTTCTTCATCTTCGGTTGGGGAATGAATTTCTGCTTGTATCCAATTGTATCTGCAGGACATCATATTTTGAGGCAGAAAACTTGAGATGTCAGCCTCAGTATTAGCGCAAGGGACAGGATAGGAAGTTAACTCCTTAACATGGCCCTTTTGCTTTATACAAGGAGAATGCCTCATCTCTCTTCTCAGCTAGCATTATCTTCTCTGATTGCTGGAAAAGAAAATGCCTTGCAGCTGAGTGATGCTGCTTCTGACCATCTCTGGGGTAAGGACAGTGACTTCTTGAAGTTCAGTAAAGCAACTAATATACTGTTGATATTGCAGAAATAGCAAGTGTAATTGTGCGCTGCATTAAAAACACTGACAAAGGAATTCCACACAAAGCTTAAGATGAAGGAATACAGAATTTCTTGCTTCTTTGTGCTGTTGACAACAAACTCAAACTGATAGGGTTATATTTCTCTATTTTATATAGAGCCAACAGCCAAACCTGTAATTGAACGTTCATTTGTTGAAGGGAGCAACAATTTACGTGTAAACTGGAATTTGCCCAATAGTGACAATGTAGGTTCTGGGTTCCTTGTCCGGCTCTATGATGCAGCCAAAGAGCTTGTTCATCAGGAAAATGTTACTTCCATGATTGTGCAGTCAGCATATATTCCGAATCTCAAGTTCAAGAAGGATTATAACCTAGAAGTAATGGTCTATCACTGTACCAGCTTGGGACCACCATCTGATCTCTACACATTCAAAATCAACAGTAAAGGTAAGAAATTTGTCACTTTCAAAATGAACAAGATGACTCTGGAGTGGAGATGCTCAATATAGTTTGTTTCCATGTGATCACCTGCAAAATAAGTATGTCACAGATCAGGATTTTAAAATATGCCAGACTTTGACTGGCCTTGTGTTGTATGACTGATGGCCTAAAACCCCCCAAATTCCTTACCACTGCATATTGAGATATAGGATGGATGGATGGATGGATATCTAAGAGACCTTTTGTGCAATGATTTCTTTGAATTTCCTGTGTTGCCATGAGAAGCTGAGGGTATTGTAAGGTAGCTACTCATTGTATTCCAGCATGATGACAACCCTGCTGATCAAATCTCTCTCAGCTAGGATTTCCCCTGGCTCAGAACAAGGGATTTCAAATAATTATATGAAAAATCTGCAGCAGTTTCACGATAGGATCATTATGAGCCAGAACAAAGGTCAGATTGCATATATTATTTCCCAAACTAGTCTGTAATAAAAGCAGACAAAGATATAAAATGCATTTTATATCTTTGAACACTTTTCAGAAGCCTAATGTGCTTCAAGTAGCTTTGGCTCCTCAAAGAGTAGAAGATTCATACAGGAACATTGCCTGGTTCCATGGCTATTTTAGGAATTACTGGGAAACAAATCACGATACTGCAAAGAGCCCAGAGCTGTCAGAAGGATTCCAGACTTTTAAAAGTCAAAAGACAGATGACATATCTCAGCCAGCTTCGACACTTTAGATACCTCATGTATTATCTTTGGATTAAAGATTGTTTTACAGATTTTAGTAAAATTTAAAAATGGCAAGTAAATGCTGGATTGGAGATTCAATTTGAAAAGTAACTTCTAAAATGAATCAGATTGTTCCTATATGTTAAGCCTTACTCAGAAGGCCCCAAGTACTTAGGTTATTGTGGCACAACACAGCATATATTCCAGACCAAAAGAACAATTGTAAAGCTAACAGCTGTGCCATTTGCCTCCTCTCTCAGGACCCTCATCACCACGCTCTCTTTCGGTGAACTCCCTTGCTGATAACACCATCAGGCTATCCTGGCTAGCTCCTGAATACTCAAATGGGGGCATCAACAAATACATTGTAGAGGTGCAGCAGCTGGGAGGCAGCAGTGATCCGCAATGGATAGACACAGAGAATGGCAGGGATACCACAAAGATTATCACAGGGCTTAATGCCAGCACAACCTACCAGTTTCGGGTGCGAGCCAAGTCTTACGTACCAGGCGAGTGGAGCCAGCCTGTGAGAGCTGAAATCCTGGGTGATGGTGAGTGGGCCAAAAGCCTATTTGGTTGGATGATCCAATAAAAAATCATGGAAGGGGGAGAATATTGGCATAGAAAAACCAGGAAAAGTTCCACATACATCTAGCATGCACTGGCCAAACAAGCAATGGCAATAATCTTGGTCAATTTACCCAGGAGCCAGAACAGCTTAAGAACCCACCAGTGGCAAAAAGGCCATCTTTATTGTACTGCAATATAGATTTGCTATTTGTGCACTACAGACATGTTATTTTTGTCCTACAGGAGCCCTGAGCCAAGTGCCTACTCTGGAAAGTAAAAACTTGCCTCCATCCATTATGGACCAGCAAATGATATTAGCCATTGTGGGCTCTGTTTCTGTCACCTGCCTGACTATATTGTTTGCTCTCCTGGCTCTTTTCCTCATCAAGAAGAATTGTTTTCATCGGCGCCGCACCTTTACCTATCAATCTGGTTCAGTAAGTGCTATTGTTCCCAACCCATGCACCTGTACTTCTCCAACGATCTTGACTCCTTTCCATCACCATCCTTCTTCTTTGGCACTCTTATATTTATGCCCCCATGCTGCTGACCTGTCTCGTCCATAGGGTTACCTACAACTGTTCTCCCCACAAATCTTCTCACAGGGAGAAGAAACTATTCTGCAGTTCAACTCAGGCACTCTGACACTGACACGCCGGCCCAAACCCCAGCCTGAGCCACTCAGCTATCCCATCTTGGAGTGGGAGGACATCAAGTTTGAGGACATGATAGGGGAAGGGAACTTTGGGCAAGTCATTCGAGCGATGATCAAGAAAGATGGCCTGCGAATGAATGCTGCCATCAAGATGCTGAAAGGTGATATGACTATTATGATTTTTGGATTGAACCTGCTAATACCAGACCATCACCCTTCCTTCTCTGGCTAAGTAGATCAAGAATTAATCCACCAGTCCTGATCATTGACTTCTTAGTTGGAAGCAGGGGGAGAAACGTCAATAACAAAAACAGAAATACAAAGTCTTCCTGTACAATACAAGATTCTCTAATGGATGCACCAGTCTCTCCTTGCACAGAGAAAGACAGACAATGCTTGCTCAGAGGACAAATTATTAAAGGCTATACTGTAGCTATCAAATAATGGATACTTAGAATACATCTGCATCATACAGTTAATAGATGAAACTAGTTTCATAACAATTCCTCTCCTCAGAATCTCAATATATGTAGGAAACTAGAGAATTAGTTAGTTACTTAATTATTAATTTACTTATTTACCATCTTTATATACATCCTACTCCATAAGGTGCTAAATAATTATAAAAATAGTAACAGATAAAACAAGCAAAACAGATCACTATAAAACTATTAAAAAACAATTATCTTAGAAAAAAAGCAAAACCTTCAGTACCTGTGAATAAATATTAACTTCCTGTTATTTTCCAATGATCCTATGGAATAAAACAGTGTTTGCTGCTTTCCAGAAAGAGATAGATAATGACAAATCAAACCTTCAGGGTTTTTCAAAAGCTTAAATTTTCAGGCTCTGCCGCCTGAGAACTGCTACCACCTTCTCAATCTCTGATATAGGAGGGAGAGAAAGAAATTGTGTCAGTTTTTCAAGATCCTATTACTATATCATATAGCAACCACCTTGGCAGCTTTAAGATGTGTGAGCTTCAAGACCCTGAATTCCCCACCCAGAATGCCCATACATCTTAAAGTTGACAAGGTTGAGAAATACTACCTATAACAAAAGAGTTCCAATAGTGCAGGGAGTGTCTGTTTCCTGATCTGGCCTCCTTCAAAGGCTGACAATAGTATGTAAATACCCTTGTATCTTTGCTCTTACTGAATGAGAATCTTAGAAAGCCATTCCATTGCAGCTGATTTCACATAATGCGTCATAAAACTTAGGCATGTGAACACTACACATGGATATAGCAAGTCTTGGTCTCCCTGAATGATTGTAACTAACACTGCCAAAACTTTTCTATTTTCATAGCACTTTAAGGAATATTCTAGTTCAACCCTGGGCTCCAATGGGTGTTCATTATCATTGTGGAGGTGGCTGATGGATTCCTAGCCATCCTCACCCCCCTTTATGTATACGAAATCTTTTTAGCCCACCTCGCTAGTCTGCCGGGTTTTTTATTTTTATTTTAATGTTTTTATTTTATTATTATTATTATTTAAATGTTTTTAATGAATGTTTTGAGAGTTGTTTTTGTTAGCCACTGAGAGTCTCTGGATTTCGGCAGCATATAAATTAAACAAATAAAGAATAAACAAACCTCCAGACCTGAAAATAAAAAACAGTGGAAAGTATGCAATATATAAAGTGGATCATTTGAAAGAGGCCTTCTAGATTAACTTTACCTGGAAAAGAGCAGTTTTAAGAAATCAGAAAAGTCTGACAATGTAGGATGTATGTAACTGTTACAGACAAAGGGCTTGGGAAAGAATAAGGTTATTTTTTCCCTCTATTATGATCTGAATTTAATTTTATATCAGGGAAAGAAATATCGAAGGAATTGTAAAAAATATCTATTTAGGTATTGTGTAATTAGTCCTACGCATCTGCTTTATACCAAATCAAAGAGCAAATGTTGATCTAACTCAATCCTGCCAATTCTGATACAAAGAGGGCTCATTTTTACATCCTGCAAATCATGATATAAAGGTGACATGGCCAGTTGTTTTTGAAGGATACATTCTGATGGCATGACCTTTATCTCATCTCCAGTGAACCCAGAAGCAACGTAAATTCATCTACACAATAGTACGAACATCTTGTTTTCTCTCTTCTGCCAAATACCTGCTGTACTGTACAAATAATTTTCAATGCCTTTATTGATGATGTAGTTGATGAGGTCATCAGGGACTGGGATCTGCCCAGTTCTCACTGGCCAGTTTGGGTTGCTGTAGGCACACCCATTCCCTTCCAGCAAATGCATTTTTGCAGAGGTATTCTGTATTCAGTGGAAGAGCCTGCTCCTTTCCTTGTATCTGCCACATTTCTCATGTCAGAACATGGAACTGTGGGATTGGAGACCTGGCAAGTAAAAAGCCATCCCTCCCCACGTCTCCTGACAACCTTCCCAGCCCAAGCAGCAGTTGGGCAAACTGTCAGGGCTCATAGGGGAGGCAGAGGATTGGTAGCACTAAGTTTTTCCCCCCTGCCAAATCTTTTAGTTGCACAAAACTTAATTATGTAGTTAGAAACTTGGCAGGGAAAGACCCAGCTTCCCATCCCTAATGCCAGTGAGCCATCCAGGGCTTCAGTCTGTGGGATGAGGACATTTTCTAGTAAACCAAGGCGGCTCTTCTCCTAAAATGCTTCACCCACACATTGATCAAGTTTTGACCAACTCTACTGATTAGAAATTTTCCTTCTCTTTGAATACCATTCTATATTAGTAACAGCAGTTGCTGGATATTTCTTTTACTGGCAGGAAATCCACCAATATCTTTCCATAACTTATCTTATCTTAAAACTATGACGACAGCACCACTTGCAAATCTCTTTACTGAGGAAGATCAGCTGTGAATCATGAAAGTAGCGCAGTTTATGCTGACACTGAGACAGGAAAAATAACTCGTAACTTTTAGATGGTCTTCACACCTGAAAATGCCAAGAATTATGAGCTGAGGATCTTTTCCACCAAACATGTAAAGATTTACCACCACATTAATCAGAAAAAAAATTCCTATTGGAATCTTCATGCTAGTAGTTTTTCTAACCAAGTTTGACTTCCCCATCTGTATTTCAGAATTTGCCTCCGAGAATGATCACCGCGACTTTGCTGGAGAACTCGAAGTTCTTTGCAAGCTGGGACATCATCCCAATATCATCAACTTGCTGGGAGCCTGTGAGAACAAGGGTGAGTGCCAAGGACTCAAGACAAAATAATCTTTGCAGTTATTCTTATTATCAGTACAGTACTTATCATTATTTTGATTTGTCTGCTTGCTTTTTCTTCCAAAATTGGGCACATTAGTTGAAATATCATTCTACTAATACCATCTATAACTGAAGAGACATAAAGTAACAAACTTTTAAGTAATCTCTTGCATGATAATTAATACATTTTTCCTCTTCATATTTTTATAGTAATTTTATTAAATATTGCAATTAAAAAGATCAAAATACAGACTAAAAACAAAAAAAGAATATAAACAGAAAATAGAAAGTGCAAAAAAGAAAAGAAAAATTCTTTGTTCTTCGCCATGGTCATTGACTCTTTTAGAGACATGTCTTTAGTCCAGCATTTCTCTCACAGAAGCCCTGAATTGTGAAAGTCTATCTTCTAATTCACATCTTTCTCATCTCCATGAGGATGATTCTTAAGCAGGATATCTCTAAATGATCTTACAATATAGGCAGAGTCATTACAAACAAGATGATCCCTAAGGAAAATCAACTGATTGAGCGAGAACAGCTCTGCCTAATATTTAACTAACATGAACATTTCAGTGGCAAGGTAGAATAATGTACCTCCTAAAGCAAATACAATTCACACAGATCCTACTGCACAGAACTGATAGGCCAGCAAAAGAGAGGAAAATATCCAGTGTCTTTCTACACTGGAGGAAAAAGCATTGAAATTGCAAATGTATTTTAATGTACACAGTGAAGTTTATTAAAACAAAACATTCTCTCTACAGCAATTCTGTCCAAACTTTTTATTTCAATCAATTTCTAAGACAACAGAAATTGAAACAACCATAAATTCCAAATATATACCACCAGGGAGCAGAACATGACCAATTAGCATCTATATCTCTCTGCTCTAAGTGCATAAAAAAGATAAACTGTACATAAGTACTGTTCCAAAGATAACTACTAAAAGTTAAATATGACATGACATTTTTCTGTAAATATTATACACACTACTTATGTACAGTTGTTTACAGATTCAAAGTAAGAAAACAATAAATATGGCAGGTGCAGAAGTTTCAACTCTTTTCAGTCAATACTTGAGCAGAAGTTATATTTTCTAGACATTGCCTCTCTTTTATAGTCTTGCTTTTGGAATATAAGCTGCTTTCCTCACTTGTTTTGTAATCTTCTAGCTCAGAGACACTAAGTGTTCTTATACCCAAAACTATTCAGTTTTACTAGAGTTGGACCTGAGCTTATTTGTTCTCTTCTAGACTTTAATTATCTCCTGCCGCTGGTACATCAATAAGCATCATTTGATTAACCAAGGATTAAGATAGATACACTGATGGTATCTGCCCCATGCTGTTAGATGATGTCCCCCAATGGTATCAAGTAGATGTTAAATAGGAGAGAGGAGTGTGTTGAGCCCTGAGGACTCCACAAGCCCCAGGTCTTGGACTCAACTTTTTTTCTCCCACTTATACCAACTGGCACTAGCCCCAAAGTAAGGAGAACCACTACAAAGTCCTACTCCCAAACTCTGAATTTGGTTCAGAAGGATACTGTAATCAATCTGCTGACTTCCCATGCTTTGAAAGAGAAAAGTATATTCATTTGGAAATGTCAGACAGCTGCTTAGAGTAGCCCAAAGTTGTTGAAAGTGGGAAGAATCCCAATCACAATCTGAGAGGTTGAAAGGCTGAGATTGTTTGCTTGTCATATAGCCTTCTTTTAACTATTGAAACCTAAAGAGTTGATCACCTTTGGGGGAAGGAAGGAAGGAAGGAAGGAAGGAAGGAAGGAAGGAAGGAAGGAAGGAAGGAAGGAAGGAAGGAAGGAAG
>JANHZU010004199.1:0-10313 GCA_032468055.1 Acrochordus granulatus | reverse complement strand
GCAGAGGATGAGATGGATAGATAGCATCGTCAGTGTGATGGGTGTGAGCTTGGGAAGACTCCGGGAGGTAGTGCAAGTCAGGGGGGCCTGGCGTAATGCTGTCCATGTGGTCGCGAAGAGTCGGATACGACTGCGCGACTGAACAACAACAATCGGAATCCAATCTATGTCACAGGATTATTGATGTGGAAGAAAATTGGAGCAAGGAGTGCTCCTTATGCCACCTTGTGTTTCTAAAGGAAAGACATCAACCAAACCCAATATAAAGGGGACTGGTTGCTACTCTTAACTAACAACATGCCTTGAGTCTGTATTTTTGCACAGAACATGGGAAGAGCAAACATTTCCTTTTTTGTAACCCTTGCCCCCACAGTGTCTTTGAATTCAGGTCTTGGGTATCTATTGTGGGTGGCTCTGTAAGGACGGTTTCCCCCATCACTTTTCTATTGCTGTGGTGATGAGGACAATGACAGCAGATTATATAATTACTTAAAACATAAAAGCAACAATAAAAAATGATAAAACCATCTGTGTGCATTAATAAGTAGCATAGCAGGATGCACCTGACTGGAGTGTCCTCTTCAGATATTTCTGAAGATGGTTGTCAATGCCAGTTAACCCTTTCTCTTGGTTTTCCAGTAACCTCGCTCTTGCTTATCCATATAATTTTATCGCATTGCTCCCCATCCTTAAATATTCTGAACAATGTATTAGGCAGTGGCGAAAAAGCCACCCCCTTCACTAATGAGGGTAGCTGGCCAATATAGATTATTTCTATTTCAAGAGCAGTGCCAATTTTTGCCTGCTCCTCATACTATCCCACATAGGGTCAGAGGATGTTTATTTCCTGTCTCAGGATCTATCCTCTATCCAAGGCACCACCACAAGGGCAAGACATTCATCCTATCTGATAGCAACAGCCTTTAGGCAGGGCTTCCCCTCTTATAGACCATGGCATGGTGGTTTAGGGCTGGGGAAGTGGCAGAGGACTGGAACCAGAGGAGGCTTTTACCAAAGTTTCCTCTAGACAGCTGGGCTTACACTCTGCAGATAAGTTTCCGCTACAGAGGTCCAACAGCAGAGACTCAAGTTTTGGAGTCCTGCCTTTTTAAACAGAACATCAGATCGAGCAGTTACTGTTCCCACCATGACCAGCAAGAGTCCAGGCCTCCTGTGCATTCAAATACCCAAAGCCTATAATCAGGTTATGTGATCATACTCAGCAGCAGCAGTTTAGAGGCCTAAACGGCAACGTTTGCTACAATGGCAGTCCATTTGTGCTCAATGACACCACTTCTTTTTCTTGCAATGCTCCTGCTCACCATTTTACGTATGTTCCATTTTGTCCTTGTCACAGATGAAGGTAAGAATAACTTTGTTACACTTCCCTTTGTTTGGGAGGAGAGCATCATTTTTTGCTGCTTTTCTGGGTTTCTACAAATCTAAATGTGAATATAGTACAGCCAGGTAGATGAATAATCATTGGACTATAGTGTCTGGGAAGGGGAAATCTGGATAAAGTTAAACATCTCAGTCAATTTATTTGATATTGCTAATTCCTGAACATAACTCTGAGACAGCACACAAATGTCTAGCAAGATGACTTTTCATGCTTGCTGAACATATTATGCGTGATCAAAGAAGCTGCTCATATATTTCTCCTATGCTATATTAGAAACTCCTTAAGACAGGAATGTCAAGTCTGATATTAGTAAATGTGCTACCAATAGTACTAGTTAAGGTCAAGAATAAAACAAAGCAATTTTAGACTCTAAAAGCAAAGTTTCAAACTCTCCAGAATTCCTGATTAATCTGGGTGGTGACTCTTTTAAATTCTGTCTAGTTTTTCCCACTCATTAAGCAACCTCTATCTTTCATTAAATCTGGAAACAGATCTAACATTTTCAGAAATGTTGTTTTGTCATCCCACTCTTTTGTGGAGAGTTCTAAAGACATCTCAGAAAACTCAGTACACCTGATTTGCCTATACTAATTTATCTGAAGGAGAATTTTGGAATATTTGAAAACCTGCATGATATTTTAAAAAAAGGATCATGTTCTCCTGATTCAAATTATTTTCCCGAGCTTTTTTTCAGTAAAGCCCATCGCTCAGGTCAGATCTTGGTTTCCAGGTACATAATCCATTAATATAACCCAGGGATGAAGTTTTTCAGTGTTCACAAAATGATAGCAAAGAAATATAAATTTATTTAAAAATGTCCCTTTAGAAATGTTACTGCAATGACAAGACTAAAAAATAATTAGATGACTGTGATTGAGAATGCTGTCCATCTTACAACAAACAAGCAAAGTGTACCATTTAAATAGGTATAGCAATAATATCTTTAATGTGGTCAAAGACAAGTAAAACATACATTTAAAAACCCAAGTAAAATCCAGAAATATAATAGCATTATATTTTACTGAGTGGTGAACTCTTTCATTTTTTCTAACTTTATTAAATCAGTTGAAATGGATTTTCCTCAACCTAATATTCTGAGGGTACATCTTTTAATTTCTTTCATGTCCTTTATCAAATTGACAGTTCCCTTTGTACTCTATAACATAAATACTTGCATAGTGAGATGTGTTTTCTACATAAAGATGAACTTACCAATAGGAAGAGACTCCCTAAGGAAATGGGCATGATGCACAAAAGTAGGGAATCTATTTGGGAGGATTTTTCCCAAATACTGATCCCAGCATAACATTTATTTATTAAATTTGTATGCCGCCAAAATCCGAAGACTCTCTGCGGCTAACAACAATAAACAATTATAAGCGGAACTTAGGCACACTCCCTTTTCACAAACCTATCTGTGTTTGGTGAATTACCCTTTTCAACAATGTGGAAAAAATGAAACCAAAACTGCATCATTTTATGCAATTTAACTCTCCTTTCAATTTTATGGCCTCATTGACATGTCCTCCTTCCATTTTGAGAGATAGAGATGCAACCCAGCAAACTCTGGCTATTTTCTGAAGCAGCTGCTTTCATTGATAGACAAATCTGGTCCATTCATCACTGTGATGCCCTAATAATAATAACGTAGTTTGAATTACTACAATAACATGCAAAAGAAGTGATATTGAAAGGAAAAGGCAGCCAAGCAGCTACCCAGGGAGAAACAAAATCCCATGGAATACTTTAAGTGCAAAAAGGTTATGTCTTGATGCCTACTGAGGTAGCATTTCAAACTTTTGAATTGCTCCCTTCTGCATTTAAGTGAACTGACACATTTCTCTACCTATGACCCAGGTTCAGGGAAAGTGATTCAGAGGTAACAGGAGTTGAACATTGAGCAAGAGGAATCAACTTCAGGAGCATACTAATACCATTAGTATTAGTATAATACTAATACCATCAGGAGCATACTAATACCACAAAGATCTCTTTTTTAGTTCAAAAGAAAACATGAGTATTTGTTAGGATAAAGATATGGACAGAATAATGTAAATCGGAGCTAATGGCCATTATTTTTATGTTTGGGTTCCATCATTAAATCCAGTCCTTATTTTTTTAAAAATGCAAGCTGCTCCTATAAAAATGCTCACAAAAGGTTTACATAGACACTGGGTCTGCAAATTAGATACAGATTTTATAAGAGAGCCTGAATACAACTTGGTAAGTGTGACTTGTGGTTATAGGTAATGAAACCTATTAATCAAAGCCTAGAGGGGGAACAACTCCTGCTCTTAATGTGCCTTGATGATCCCTTGTTTTTCTGCAGAAACCCAGATGTTGCAAACTTGTCAGAAAGGAGCACGCCTATGCTAGAATATTCTGAATGCTGTAGTTTTTCAAGTAAAGACTTTAAAAATAGATGTTAATCCACTTTAAAATGCCATATTTTCCATCACGTTTCTGTTTCTTATTGTTTATGTAGTCCCATCAACGTATGAAGTACTTTCCTCTGGCTAAAGATGGGGAGCATCTTCCCAGCTGCTCCCCACCCTTTCTCTATCTGCCCTAGCCTTCCTAAATTAGTCATCTATCCTCAGATATACTAGAGGCTAGAAGAGTAGAACACTATCTTATCACCAGCATCCACTTAAATTGTAAACTACATCCAGTCTGTAGCTGAAGTGTGGGTGGAGAAGAGAGATGATCTCGTCTTTCAATTCAGGCAACCCTGCTAGTGAGAAAGGAATCATACAATTCTATTCTCTGCTTTCAAAGACTGTTTTTCTGTTTTCAAAATTGTACGGTTTGGTTGTCTACATTGGCTTGTAATATATAGTTGATACTCTTGCTTCCTCCCCACTTCCTTGAGAGCTCTATCTCCCCGAGGCAGGAAGCTTTCATCCCCAAGCGCTCAGCAAATGCTTATCACAAAACCACATGGTTATTTTAGAATGTTTTGTTTGTGAAAAAAGGCTCTCCAATGCCCTCAGCAGAGACAAGAAGGATAACCCAATAAACAGCTCATCTCATGTTCTCTAAAATCATCATAACTGTTTATCTGGCATAGATTTCTACCTAGAAAAAGACAGCAATAATACCTTGACCAATGATACTTGATTTATAAGTGGACAAGTTTCAATATAAATTAAAATCATAGGTACAGATTTAAAACCACAAGAAAGTGATGCTTAGTATTTGCCACTTCACCACCGTCATCAGAAAATGAAACAAAATTAATGTATTTTTCAGACACTGCTGCATGCTCTTAACATATTCAACACTGTTGAATGCCACCTTGATTTTCTTTCCCTTTAAAATAATATAACTGAACACTAAAATGAGTAAAGCAGTTATCAATCCTGTCCTAATTTAGTTCCAGTAGTATTTTCCTTTTCTAAATACTTAATATGAAAGGAGAAAGTAGTTGAAGGTAGAAAGCATAACAGCATAATATTCAGATGCTAAGCTTGAAACCAAGTTGTTTGTGGATGATTATGATTACATGCCATCAAATCATTGTTGACTCTTAGCAACCACATAAGTAGATTTTCTTCTGGATGATCTGTTCCTAACCTGCTTCTTCAGTTCTTCCAACAGGCATTTATTACTACTGTAACTGGATCTGTCCAAAATTTCACCCTTTTAACATGAATGGTGACATGTGTCAAAAAGGGGCAGGGCTTTGGTCACATAGTCACAATTTCCATGTTGTTTTTTTAAAACTCCTGCAATATTAACTGGGAAAATTTTTGAAAGTTTCCATTAATCAGTTTCATTTGACTACTCTGATGTGACAAAAGTCACAGCTTATTTCAACCATTTTTTCACTTCCCTACATCCATGAAAAGTAATCTTATTAGAATCAGCAAGCACTTTCTTTATCAGATTAGAATTTACAATACAATTTACTATTTTTTTCATTACCTTTATGAACAAACCAGAATGAGTTCAAATCAGCTTCTTATGAAAATGGGACACTAAAAAGGTGATTTTAAGTACATAATTTTATGAGAGATTCTACATTAAACAAAAACTACTTGAAAAATCCAAAAGAGTGACTTTTTGTTTGGTTTTTGATTAGTGCCATCAAGTCAGTTTTGACTATATAAATTTTCTCCTTGACAATCTATTCCTAACCTGATCCTTTAGGTCATCCAATTGTGCATCCATCATCACTATAACTGACTGTGTCCAACTTGCTGATCATCCTCTTCTCTTTCCTTCCATCTTCCTTGGCATAAGTGCTTTCTCTGGGAGCAGGTCTTTGCATAATGTATCTGAAATAGATAATTTGAAACTAGTAATTTAAGCCTCAAGCAAGAACTTGGATTGCTGCTTCATTTGTCTGTCTATGGTATTCTCATAAGTTTTCTCCAACACCAAAGTTCAAGTATCAATAACTCGTTCTATTCTGAAGGCAACTATTAAGAGTCAAAAAAGGACAGAATTATTATTCTAGGAAAGAAGAAAGAAATGTCCACCTACGTAAAAAGCTTAGAGAGGATAGGAAGTATTTTGAGCTTGTGTACTCTTTTATAATCCATTAATTTGTTGATCCATTATACCTATTTTTGTGTCCTATTGATTGCAGCACTTTGGAAAAGGGTTTTCACATTTTTTCACAGAATTGCAGAAGGTCTCAGTGGAATGGGAAAGAGCGTTGTAATGTTTCTCTTCCCGAAACTCATTTGCTTTCCCTTTGCAAATAGGCCTGAACACTATTATAATACTGTGTTCACAAATCCTGCAAAATAAATGGACATTTAAAAAGCCAGAAATTTTTTGACACAAATACATACAATGCAGAGAATTTTAGACAATATACAGTTGAAACTAAAGACTTTTCTTTTGGGATTCATGGATAAGCAGATGGAAAACAATTATGGAACTTTGTTTTTATATTTGACAACTTCAATGAGATTACTATATACACAAAGGTGGAGGGATTCAACTTTACCACATTGGAGGAATGGATAGTGAAAAAGATGAAATTTGCTAAGATGGCCAAATTGACTGCTTTAATTAGGGGCAGAACATTGTCTAAATTTAATGATTGGAAATTCCGTACTGACTTTTGTGGGAAACAGAAAAAACAAAGACATGATATATGGTTTTTGAGGAATAGAATAAAAATAATAAATTATAAAGAAAATGAAAACAATGCTGTAACCATACAGTAAAATGTGTTTTATATTTATACTTATAACTGCTGCAAAAGAATTGGAATTCACTTTGATTTTTTTTCTTTTGATTTCCACACTTTTATCTTTGTTCTTCTCTTCTTCCTTTTTGTTTTTCCTTTTTTCATTCTAAATATTAGCTTTTGTTAGTTTTTATTCTGTATTTAAATGTTTAATAACATTTTATAAAAAGAAAACAAATCCTGCTAAATCATGATTTGCTTGCATACTGTAGATTTAACTGGATGTGTAAACCCACCTTAGTGCTTATGTGTGAACCAGGTCTTAGGGCTTGTTTAAGAAGCCATGTTTTAAAAGATTGACTTAGTGTTATGCACAGTCATAGTCCACAATTCTTATTTTAAGCTGTTTGATTTCTTGAAAAATAGAAGCATGCTCCCAATATAATTTTTTTGTCAAAGATGTCATAATCTTGATTCCCACAGGAGTCTGGATATATTGCAGAGGTTATATCTGTTGCTCTTTTAATCTATAAAACTACTAAGAATTCAATCCGTTTTTCTTTTAAAAAAACACACATCTCCCCATACAGAAGCTATTCTACTGGCCAAAAAAGCTCAAGATGTCTTCTGCTTTTCTCGAACCTTTGAGGATCTCACCTGTTTTTGGGATGAGCCAGCACATGTGAAAGGAGCATATCGATTCTTCTATACATATGAAGGGTAGGAAGTTATTTTTCATATAAATTGGTCAAGTTGTCTGAGGTGAAGGATCTTCCCAAGCAGTTATAAACTTAAACCTCTGAGCAAATTACTTTGGAGTCTAGGAAATATAGGGAAAGGTATGATTGAAGTTCACTTCTGCCATTTCAGAAGAGGATTAAATTAAATTGCTCTGGGGAAGTAGCACAAACCTAACAACTCTATTTTATTCCCACAGAGACAAAAGCCGAGAATGTGCTCTAATCTCCATGAAAAATACAGATAGAGGTTGGCGCCACATCTGCATCTTTCCTGAAGACTATTTTGGCATTCAGCTCTTTATTGAACTCAATGTTGAAGTACTGGATATTACTAGTAATCACACCATATTTTCACAGTATCTCAGAGTGAACACTGTTGGTAAGTTTCTTCCATAAACTGTATGTGAAGCAGGGAAAGAGATGAAAATTGAGTACAGCTTTGTTAAGTCCAGCATCCTAAAACCCATTGATATTATGACCTGAATTTGACACAATTTTAGCTAAGTCATGTACAAACATGATTTCCATGTTATAATGTTGATAATTACTGGAGTCAATCTGTGAATTACAAAGACATCTGACTGATGGGTTTAGTTGAATTTAATTAACTCTATGACTAATTTGGCACTGACAGATTTGAAGTTAATAACTGATAGTGGTATACTTTTTCTTTATTTATTCATTCATAACATTTCACGGCATAAGCAATATATAGGATTTTATTTCAAGCCATCTTTCAAGGTGTATGGTTATCAATTTCCAAGGAATGTATGTGTTGATGCTACTAATATTCCTAGAAGGTAAACATTTTTACCTGGATATTTTACTTTTTGCAAGAAACCTGAGAAAATGTTTAAGTTCAAAATAGGCACATTGAGCCTTTAAAAGTTTAACACATCTATTTCGCATTTTATGTAGCACAGAGATGTAGAAAACAATACTATCAAGTACTAGTGGTTTGTTCATAGTTATTTGCAGTATGACCTGATGATCTGGAAATGCAAAACAAGGATTGGAGGATAGCATGCGATTAAGACAGCATATTTATACACCAATGACTTAAACAAAACATTGAACAACACTTATCACTAAAAATAGTTCAGTTATAGTATAATACAAATGACTTCTATTTTTCTTTAAAAAATAAAAAGCAGTAACAAGGCTTCATTTTTTCTCCCTGGGAAAAGGAGTTCCAAAAATTAGAAACCACGACTGAGAAACCCATCCTTAGTATTCCCAACAGACTAACTCTTGCTAGTGAAATACACATAGAAGAGGTTGCCATTTAACCTAAAAAATAACTGTAGGGATAAGGCAGAGACAAAGAGGAAGGTGAAAAAATATGAACAAGCGCAGTTATACTCATATGCTTCATACTTGAAGTAATTACAACACCAGCAGTTTTGAGAAAATTCATTTCAATTCTCTCTGCTCTCATGGCAGTACTTTCCCTACTATCAAGAAATCAAGAGCATCCCAACCCAGAACGTTAGCTTTTATCTGATATTTTAGATTTTCCTGCGCTGATGCACACAGCTTTTGTACAGACTTATTAGATAATTGTTTTCACTACTTTTCAGCTTGTCCATGTAGCATATATCTTAGAGTCCCATCAAACAGCTTTGCTCTTGATACATTTTCACATTCCTGTTGCCTTTGCAGTTTCCTGTTCTCCCAATTGCTGCTACCATGCAAGGAAGGATTCCAACATGAGTGGACAAATACAGGAAATGTACAACTTATGATATGTTTATTAGCCCTCCGCATGGATTTCCTGTTGTTCAGTTTTAGAATATTTATTGTAACTTTAAAATTATATTATCCCATTTAAATGCCAATAACTTTATTTTTGTCTTTAAAGAAAGGCAGAACTAAAAATATTTAAAGGTTTGTTCAGGATGTACATACAAAACATATCTGAGTGTAGATGGCCTACATCATTTTTTAAAGAATCATGCATTTAGGTACATATCCCTATATATATACTCAAGTGATGCAAAGCAGACAAACTGTGTGGATTCAGCTGTAGATGCTTATATACTTCTTATTTCAAATGCTATAGCTATACTACAAAGTGCATGCAGGTGAGATAATATAATTTATTATTAAATTTATATGATGCCCATCTCACTGTCAGGCTACTCTGGACAGCTTACAACATTGTTAAAGCAAAAGTACAAAACATTACATATTAAAATGAACAGGGGTTAAGTTTTAAAAAATCAGAATATTACAGGGTGAAGATGGGATCTTCTTCCTAATCCACTAATCGCTTCCAGCATGGAATGCCCCCGCTAGACCTCCAAGCCAAAAAGCAGAGCCAGTTTTTGAGGCTCTTTTGGGGTAAAGATAACCTCAAAGAGGATGATATTGCAGAGTGGGAGCCACAGCAGAAAAGGCCCTTCTCCTGGACTTCACCAACTGGAATTCCTTAACCAACAGTATTGGCAGCATGCCCCTTCTGCTGGAACAAGTGGGGTGGGCCAAACCCATAATATAAATGTCCATTCTTTTGAAAGCTGCTGTTCCTTTGAAAGTCAAACTGGCCATTTGCATTATGAATTAATTTAATATGAATGCCTTTGCTGGAAGAGTATTTGAATCAAGGGATGTCTGCAATGAATACAAGAATTGCATTTGGAGAAGGTATGCCCTTTGGGGATTAAATAAATTAAATACAGTAAATTGAATCTTGTGATTTGCAAACAGAGCAATTATAGGACAGAAAGAGGGAATTTTACTGTGAGCAATTCATTTCAAATTTATTTTCCTCCGACACCATTATATATTTACTTTTATGTACTGTAAGTGCTTTCATTAAAATTTCATGTTTGTGAACAAAGTAGAAAAAGGCTTTAATCTGTAAAATGTGCTCTATGGTTCAAGAGTCTTATTCTAGAAGATACATTTGTCAAAAAAGTTGTGTAGAGGAACATAGACAAATATCACATTACTACACAGTTGGATTTAATGGGCACTTTAAAAGTGGAATTGTTACAGGAGAGGGCCAGAGATAAAGCAGATA
>JANHZU010004198.1:81098-91549 GCA_032468055.1 Acrochordus granulatus | reverse complement strand
TTTCACTTAATTTACGCTGTTTACGCAGTGGGAGAGGAGAGCTCCGTTGGGAGATTTCCCATGTGAGCTGATCGCGCAGTGCTCATTGCGATCAGGAACGTAGGCAGAACGCACGCACGCGTGCTGCTGCCCGCATGGCAATGGAGTAAACTGCGCAAGAGGAGGGTTAGTAGAACGCACGCATGCTGCTTCCAGTATGGCAATGGAGTAAACCGCGCGAGAGGAGGGATGGTAGAATGCATGCACGCTTGCTGCATTAGCAGAACGCATGCGCGGGGTTGCTGTCTGCAACAATGGAGTGAAGCATGAGGTAAGAGTTGACAGAACTCTCACATGGAGTTGCCTGAACAGGAAATACAGAGCTCTCTTACTGATGACACGCAAGGTTTGGCACGAAGTTTCCTCGTCTCATGAGTCACAGCTCGTCTAGCAGAATATTTTTGATTATTTTTTTTGCTTGTCCTGCGAGTTTCTCATCCTGCGAGTTACTCGTCTTGTGAGGCACCACTGTATTTCATTTGCTGATAAACATTTTTTATGTATGACCTATATTATAGCTTGTGACTGAGAATGTTCACCAGTATTAATTGTAAAATCAAATCTGGATTATGAAATCCAGTTATGAAGAGCATTGTATTCAGGTTTCTCATTCAGGCATATGTATGTACTATAGTCAGGGATCTTCAAATTCAGGTAATTGGTTTTCTTTGTAATAGAGTCCTGAAAGGTAAATATTCTATTCCTGCCCTTAAACCTTTTCCAGAAGTAGAATTTTAGTCATAAATATAATAATCATAATTAATAATAATCATAATCTTCATAATCAATGAAGATTTTTGCCATTTTCATCCATTATCTCAATCTAGCATGTTGAATATTAAATGTGTTATTTTGTATTTTTCATTTAGATAGGACTCTTGGAAACCCAGACAAAAATTATGCTTGATTGAACGTAGTAAGCAATAGTCATATATCAAATTGGGCATTCTGTTTTTTCTTTTATAGTGCTATACTAAATGCCCATAATTAAAGTGTTGCAGCAAGGAATGCTGATGCTAGTTCTCAAGTAGGACGCTACGTCAGTACATTGCATAATTTGCACAAAGTTGTTTTGGTTTTGTGTCTTAAAATATGTCTAATTTTGTGCTGACATAATAAGACCCCTCCTAGCAGAAAAAGTTTACATGTTGCCCATCTCTAAGGCATCTTTCTTCTATCTTGAATTGCTGTCTATATTTCTGCTTTATATCACTTATTATCTTGGTGTTTATGTGGAAGTACAGTGGAACCTTGGTTTGCAAGCATAATTTGTTCTGGAAGAGTGCTCTTAATCCAAAACGCTCTTCTACCAAAGCAAATTTTCCCATAGGAAACAATGTAAAGTCAGATGATCCGTTCCACACACCCAAAAAATATTCATTAAAAAACATTTTCAGTGGTATTTTATGTAGAAATGATTGTCCCTGATATCTGAAACAAGTAACAATGAATAATATACGATATAAAGTAAAAATAAAACAAATTAACCAGCAGTTTAACTTTTGCTGGAAGATTTTGAGGTAGGAGTTCCCAAGGGCCCAATCCAAGCTGGGCAGAGAATAAGGACTGTGGTTTAATTTTGGGGACAGTTCTTGATGGTCGCTTGGTTTATGTAAGAGGATTTGTACCTGGCCTTGAAGTTCTGTTCTCTCTTGTTTCCGTACAGTTCTTAGGAAGTTCATCTGGCCTTTCCTAGGAAGGGTGGCTGCTTTGAATGTTAATCTTGTCGCTATGGATCTGCTCTGAGGCAGATTCTGGCAATCAGCTGCTGCTTGGCTTGCTGTTGTCTTGGCAGCCCCTGCTGGATTGGGAGGATCCACTGCCGCTGCTCGAGGGCAAAAAGTTTTTGCTTTTTTAAATTGCTTTTTCCTCAGCAATGTCCTTCCGGGTATCTTTCCTGGGTGGTTTGGAAATGTTTCTTATCATAACCTGCCTCCATGCTGTGAGAGGGGGAGAAGATATGGGCAGGAGGGAGATGGGCTGGATGGTGCCATGCGAGGAGGGCTGTGTGTGTGACAGTGAAGATGGAGGGTCAGTCTTCTTACACTTTGAAAAGAGTCGTGGCTGGTGTGAGGGAGACGAGAGAGGAGAGGAGGAGGAGGAGGGTTATTGCTTGGAAGGAGAATCTGGAAATTGAATCTCAGGAGTTCTTTCTCTTGAATGACTTTCACTAACACTACTGGTTTCACTTAATTTATACTTTTTACACAGCGAGAGAGAAGAACCATCAGCTCAGTTGTGAGATTTCCCACGCGAGCTGATTGTGTGAAGCTCGTATTGCAAGGTTTACTTGCTAACAAAATTAAATTTTATTAAACATTTTTGCTCATCTTGTGGAACACTCGTGAACTGTGTTACTCGCATCCAAGGATTCACTGTAGTTCTTCTCTAGTGCTTTGTTTTATATAATGGCTTCATATTATTTTGGGTATGCCCCTTTCATTTCTGCCAAATGTCTTATACTGCAACTGTCCCTCACATATACTGACAAATTTTTATTTAAATATAAGAAAACACTTACAAAAAAATTGTGTGTTTGTGTGTTGTGCACATGTTTAATAATCAGTATTGTGCAAAGCATTTGCTGTGATGGAATATGCACCTAGAGAGGTAGTGGAAGGGAGTCCTGGCAGCAGAAAGCTTTCCAGGAAGGAAGCTGTACATTCCATCAGAGAGAAATCCAAATTAAGAAACTGGGCAGTCCTGACTGGGATGGAGGAGGGGCTAAGAGATTCAGAGTAGCTATACCCTAGAACAAGCGTTCTTAACCTGGGGTCCATGGACCCCTATATAATCCATGGAAGGGTTTCAGGGAGTCTGTGAGGGTCAGATAAAAATAACATTCACTATACATCCCTCTCCCTTGTCCCAATCAATGGTTTCCCATCAAAAGAAATTATTTGTGGAGAGGGGTCCATAGCTTTCATCAGATTCTTAAAGGGGTATGTGACTCAAAAAAGATTAAGAACCACTACCCTCAAATCTCTCAGGATATATCTATTAAGGTAGAGGGTTATAGTTTTAGTTTGGCAAGATTCTATCCATTTGGTGTAAACAAATAAAGGGATGGATACAGTCAGATTCTTTGTATCATCTTTGGGCTTGTCTGACATTTACACAGAACGTGTCCTCAAAATATATGTAATTTCTTGCCTCTTTCCCTCAAAGAAATTGTCAGTGTAAAATTGCTGATGAAGCTATCTATTTAATTATTTATGCTTGGGTGGTAGGAAGGCTTTAATCATTTGCCTCTTTAAAGAATTATTCGTGTTCAGTTTGCTTGCAAGCATGGATAAGGTTGGTTCCATTCAGCTTCCGACAAGTAAAGTCAGTGGGAAACCAGCAGGAAGTTGGAAATTGCAATCAGATGGTTCTTGCTTAACACATGCAGCCTTGTTTAACAACAGCAGTTGGACTGCTAGAATTGCTTTTGCTAACATACATAGTCATGTGATATTCCGCTTTATGACAGCATCATTTAATGACAGCAATCCAGTCCCAATTGCTTTCATAAGCTGGGGACTACCTATAACACCAGTAAATAGAGTTCATAAATGATACGATGATCCAATAAATTGCATTATTATAAATAAAGTGTCACTAAACGTTTGTCACTATACACTATAGTGTATACTGTATTGACAAATGAAATCAAATTAGTGCATATTACCATTCTGGTCACAGTGATGATTCAGTACTCATTTTGGATGAAATTTGGAAAATTTGGGTGAAATGTGAAAAACAAATGTGCAAAAACATGTTTTGATCTCATGTTACTTTTTAATTTTATTTTGTTGTTGATCACTCTATGCTTATTTAAAATAAAATTCTCAGTATAAAATGGAAAGCTACTTGCACTGAAATCGGTAGCTCTATTTTTATATTCACCTATGACTAGGTGAGTGACAAGGAAAGCATTTTATTTTTTGTTTCAGCAATTTGCTAGAGATATTAATCACATGAAGTAGAAATTAAAGGGTTAGCATTATAATTTGTGTCTTTGGGATAGTAGCAGAATAAATTATTTCTCTGCAGAAGACCTCATATACAATCCTTAGCTCCTCTAATTCAAAGGATCAGATGCTAATGAAAAAGATCTCTTTCTACTGAAAATTCTAGAAATGTAACATTTAGATAGGTAAATAGTTGGCCTAATGTAAGGTTCTATTTAAAAGGTCAGAATACTTGTGTGACAAATCCTTGTTGAAGTTTATTTTATTCTATCAGGCATATTGTAACACATTGTATGTTTAGATGCAAATGTTGAAATTGTTTTCTTTCATAACAGAAAAATTACCAAATTATTCGGGATTACAATGATCAGAATTTTCCTTAGATCTTGTTTTGACTTTCAGTATTGATGTATTGACAAGATAAAAGTTATGAGCGAAAGGAGAGGATTAGTGATAGAAAGAGGTACAATGAAATGAAAAATGTCTTTTGTTATATGCACTAAATGAACATCTGTGGCTTGGAAGTTTGGCCATGCAATTCTGGAGCAGGATTGAGGTTCAAAAGGTCCTAAAAATCCCTTAAGAAGATTGACCTAACTCCCGTGATAGTTTATAAACATTCTATGGATTACATTTAAAGTGCAATAAAACTTTGCATGCCCAATTTTGATTCTCTTTCTTCATAAATAATCTATGCAATAGGCAAAGCCTTTTTTATCACTAGTGGCTATAAGAGAAAAAGGAGAAGAAAAATGTATTTTTCTTTAATTAATTGCTAGACAACTTATAACCAACTGGAACATAGTTTCAAAGAAATTCCCTTACCTAAACAGAGAAACAGAATGACCACAGGTGGGCAAAAAAGCAATGGGAGTGGGAGCAGCTTCTGACTTCCTCATTAACTTTCCTTGTGGGAAGTTGGCAGGGAGTGTTGGAAATGATGATCACATGACTGGCTGACAATGGAGGCACAGAAGTGCTGAAACAGCCATAATTTGCCACATTTCAATCCCAAAAATGTAATCTGTTCCCAAATTTTGGATACATTCTTTTAGTTAGCCCACGTAAGGTACCTTGATTAGTTAACCTATGATATACTGTTTTGTCGAACTGAACGACAAACTTTAGGAAAATTTTAGTAATATATAAAGTTAATTTTTACAATGTTCCTTTAATTGTTTGATCCAATTATATTTAAAGAAATATGTATTTGGAATTTCAGAAGCTTATGCTTCTCAAACTAGATACTCCTCCTCACTCTGTGTTGGACCCTAACTTTCATAATATATACTGAGGCTGTCTCAGATGGCATTCCATGTAACACTAGCATTCTATGAAAGGTCATTATGGGGCATCAATTTTCAAAAAAATTTTTCTAACTTTGCATACTGTGCACTGTTAATGTTATGTAGCTGGGTAATAAAATGTCTGTAAGCAAACAACCAAATTTGTTTTAAAAAATTCCAAGAATCTTCATCATGGGAGCTTTGCTAATCCAGAATATTTTGTTTCAACTCAGTGTTGGCTCCTGGCAACTGCCTGGACAAGTCTGCAGTTTTCTGGGCAATGTTTTTTTCAGAAGTGATTTGCCATTGCCTCTTTGTAAGGCTGAGAAAGAGTGACTGACCCAAGGTCACCCAGCTGATTTCATGCCTAAGGTAGGACAAGCATTCACGGTCTCCCATTTTCTAGCCTGGTGCCTTAACATTACCCCACACTGCTCTGTAACCCAGAATATGGATGAGAGAAATTTTACAGCCTTTTTTAAATAGATGCTCAGGATTTCTGCTGCAGGAGCCTTTTTGACACCTTTTTGTTGTTGTTCATCAATTGTTAAATAGGTAGTTATTCCAGAATCCCTTAATTTTGACTGATTTTACTGGTATTTTTAAGTTATTTTTGCCTGTTTTTTGACTGTTTTTGTTTTACCATTTAACTATTATGATTGTATAAATTGAACAGCTTTGGACATCTTTCAGCACAAAGTAGGATTTATCTATCCTAATAAATAAATACCATGAATATTTAGTATTGTTTTTATTCACCAGAATTGTACATTCAAGGAAGTAAGTTTGATTATTTTGATGCTCTTTTTTATTGAATTGCATTATTTTGTTTCTCTCCTTTTAATTTTGTTGGCTTCAGTGGAATTCTCCAAGAATATTGTATTCAAGACATTCTTGAATAGAATGTCCATGTTCTCCAAGATTTATAGTTTCCATATGTTTGTTAAATAATCTTATAACCCAAGACGTGTTAGATACTCACCTCTACTACATCTGCATTTGAAAATAAAAACTGTTGTCTAAATACAAATATATTATTTCCCCTAAGATGCTTATCTCTTTCTGTTACACTTTTCCACTAACATGAACACAAAAGAAGTGTGAATGATCAGAAAGATTTTGTGTCAGTGAGTGGGAGTGGCAAAAAGCTAAAAGGATCATTGAATCGAATATAATTTGGGTTGTGTTGGAGTTACCTAATCTGTGTTTTTGCTGACTGTCACTATTCCTCTTTTAAAGAACCGCATAGGCGTTTCTTTCAAACAGAGGTAACTTTATCCCTATTTTCTTTCTGGCATGCTTATTATGACTTTTTTTCAGTAAGCAAAGAGGATTATGGGAAGTGAAATTCAATAGAATGTTTTTGTAAAAATCTGTAAATGAGATTCACTGCACATTTTTGTGATTGTACTTTTCCTTATAGATAGTCTTAAAAATAAATCATTTATGTTGATTTGATTAGCTGAGAGATGGGGAAATAGCATTGACTAAAACCTTTAAAAAAATTGATTGCAAAACATTAGGTAACTTCAAGACTTCAAATGTTGAAATGCAATTTTGAAGAATTAAATTTCTGTCTTCAGTATCTTCTGTAAATTGCTATACATATTGAATTACTATATTATTCCCTAAGCTTTTGTTACACTGCACCTACTTGGGAAACAGAGCATTATAATAATAGGTGAAATTGGTTTAAGATGGCATAAACATTTCCATAGACGTTATCCTGAGTTTTTGTGCATCAAAATAATTACATTATTGAATGAATTTATCATTGTTGAATTGTGTCTTTCATGTGTATTGCTACTGTTACCTCCTAGAATTGCCAACTATTAGTTTTTCAAATATTCTGGTTAGTAATTTTGAGAGTTGCAGCCGCAATGTATCAGGAAGGTGTTAAACTAAGTTACTTTCATCGTGTTTCCTGCAGGAAATTACTATTGAGCTAATTTCTGAATTACCGTGAAGAGTCAATGCAACAAGATCTTAGTTTATTAAGAAGATAAAGACACATTATTTGGGCTTGTAGCACAATTGCAAACAACTTTTGCAAACTTGGGTTTTTATTTTTAGATGTTAAAGAGAATCATTTCAACTTCCTCAGTCTCATATGAAAAAAGAAAAAAATGACAAAGAATATATACACATTTCTCAAAAGGAGCAGGAAACTGTGAAACAGGATACTCTTGAGTTCTCACAAAACAAGATGAAGCAGGAGATTAGTAGTGAAGATTTAGAGAGAAGATAGCTTCAGTGTTTCAGATTAATCACTTTGGATTATGCCAAAAGGTTGTTTTCCTGCAAATGTGCCAAAACCAAGTTGTAAACAGAAGGCAATTGAGATCTTGTCCCCATGCTCCCATTTATGAAAGGATTTAATGTATTTATGTATATGCTCTCTTTTATTCCTCTCGAAAGCCAGTCAGTTTCTTTATCAAGAATTTGAAATCTGCAGTCTTGAATAGAATGTCCATGTTCTTTAAGATGTAAATGAACTGCAGATGTTTCTGAAAAATTGTGTTGATGCAATCTTTTATATAAGAATTATTTAATCTCCCCAATGTAAAATTCTGAACAAGCTTCATTACACTGAATTGCTGTCTCTGTGCTTGGGAGTTTTGTCTTTAGGATGTACTAATTTCTGTTTTAGTGTATTCTTTGGTTTGAATTGAAACCAAATGTTATGCTTATTAAAAATCTTCCTGAGTTTCTCTGATACTCCAGCAATATATGGAATGGTCAATTGCTATGTCTGTTACAACACAGCTTTGACATCTTTTTAGGAAAATGACCTTCTGGAAGAAGTATTAAGCTGAAACATTAAGGCTATCTTCTCTCTAAATCTTCTCTGCTAACCTCCTGCTTCAGCTTATTATGTGAGAATGCAGAGTATCCTGTTTCACAGTTTCCTGCTTCTTTGAGAAATGTGTACATATTCCTTGCCTTTTTTTTTTCTTTTTTCATATGAGACTGAGGAAGACTGCTGGATGGGAGTTGAAATGTTTCTCTGTAACATCTAAAATAAAAGTCCAGTTGCTTTTTGAAGATAGTTTGTAAAAATTGTTTGCAATTTTGCTACAAGATACGACCTGCATTAATGAGAATATACATAGATGTATGGGCTTGTATGTATTTTTAGGGATGGGTACAAAAATAAATTTTGCTTCCAGCTAGAATACAACAGCCCCATCAGAAGCTTTGTTAGAGTAATCCACTTGGCTGTTTCCTGATATATCTAAAAGCATGTCTAAAAATGGCCTGAGTGTTCTGATGGAACAAAACAAAAATATGGTTGAATACTCCTGTCACTTAAAAAAAGAAAGGGAAGAGGGAGATAACATAGGACAAATCAGCTACTGTCTTGTTTTATCTGCAATGCAGCAAGTATGAATGGCACATTCTAGTCAGATATATTAAGAACTAGTTTCCTAGGACAAGAATGCAGAAAATCTAAACAGGCAACTGCCACGTAGATCTGAATATGGAAAATGTAAGGCCAATTTGGTATTTATAAATGGAAAATATGGGGAAAGGGGACTTTAGGTTAAATCCAAGAGGATATTAAGTTGGGAATCAACTTTAGTTGGCTTAGGCTATGAACTGATGGTAATATCTAAAGATCAGGTATTGCAGTAAAGTTTTTGTCCTATTAGTGCTATTTCAAGACTGAGAAGCTTCAGGCAAATGTAGATTTCTTGCAGGGAGCCTGATAGTCTATAATTGATAATAGTATTTCTCTTTTTTTCTTTAATACTCATTTTGCTGTACTTCTGTTTGCTCTTTCTATCTCTCTTTATTCTTTTTCCTTTACTGTTCTCTCTCATCTTTATCTTTCTATTTTTAAAATTTAATAATTTTAAATAATCATTTTGTTTAAAAACTGATAAAAGGGACAAAGTGCAGCCATCTGTGTTTTGGATTGATGTTCCTTCTGGTTAGTTAAATCCTCTAGGAAGTGACGTTTTGAGCAAATCTGTGTGATGGTGAATACTTCCTTGAGACAGGGAGTGGTTTGCCTGCTCCAAAATAAACCATTACTGGATCCATTAGATCTTGGCGATTTTTGTCCATTCCACTTTGTTCTCTTTTTAGGTAACAGTAATGGTTAAGGTCCTGGCCTAGAAACCAAGAGACTGTGAGTGCCTTAAGCATGAAACCTGGAAGCATGAAAGCTGAAGAAACAATTGATGACTTTAGACTGGTCACTTTCTCTCAATCCAACCTCGCACACAGGGTTGTTGTCATGGGAAAAATAGTCTGGAGCATTAGTATGTTTTGAGTCGATCAAAAAATATAAGAACAGGCACAAATATTAGTAGTGATAATAATAATGCCAGAATTGAGAAGACAACAACAGACTGCATGCAAATACCATCACTACAAAGAAGCTGAAGAAACAATTGATCCCAGTTAGTTGCTGAAAGAAGATCACACAGTCTGATTACAAACAACAGCATGACAAAGTGGCAACAATGGTGCATTGGAATATGTAAAAGGAATACCACTTGCCCACAAGCAAGACCACAGATTAGAAAAAGATATAGAATATGAAGAAGCTAAAATGTTCTGGGACTTTAGAATTCTAAAATGTTCTGGGACTTTAGAATTCAAACAGTTTGAATGAGTTTGAGATGCAATATGGTTAAGGTGTTACTGTGATAACTGTAATTGCCTGATAAATGTAGTTGTTTAATTAAAGATTATTATTGACATACATTAAATTACAAATTTATAACTATTATGAATTATTATAGTTTAAGTTTATTTCTTAAATGAGATACTTCACATTTCAGTACATATTTCATTTTTTGCACATCATGTAGTAAAATAGAGGTAGTCCTTGAAATTATCAACTGTTTGTTTAATGATGGTTCAAAATTATGACAGCCTTGGAAATAGTGATTTACAACTTGTTCTTGAAGTTGACTGTCACACCACCCCAGTTCAGGCATTTGGCAACCAGCTCACATTTACAACCAGTTACAACATCAAGTGAGGAAGCTGTGTTTGCTTCACAACCACATGATTTACTTAATGACCTTAGTAAAATGATGATAAAATCAGGCTAGGTTACATGATGATTTGCTTAATGATGGCATTGCTTAGTGATCAAAATTCCAGTCCCAATTATGGTGGTAAGTCGAAGACTTCCTGCAACTTTGTATTATACTCC
>JANHZU010004198.1:56644-71924 GCA_032468055.1 Acrochordus granulatus | reverse complement strand
TGATCTTGGTGGCATATAAATGCAGGAAATAAATAAATTGCATTAGAGATAAAGATACTATTTCATAGCAGTACAGTCTATCCTGGTCAGAAAAATATCAGGCCTTTTCAGTTTCAAATGCATTTTTTAAAATTATGGAAAGAAGAAAGCTATATGTTTCTAAGTTTTTCTAGGGTATAAAACTAATCATTTATTCTAAAGACCACCTAGATAAGAGTTAGCGCAGTCTTTCATTAGACAATTACACATGGAAGGATTTAAAAACTTTTTCACTTACTTGAATCCTAAGAAATCCTAGCAATTCTTGATGTTGCGGATGCTATTTATGCACTGAAATGTCTTTCTCTTGATTTTTATTTGTCTTGCTAGTGAATGGATTCAGCAAAATTATAAATGCCAAAGCTTAGAACATTTCTCTTTCAGAAAGAATATATTTGATTACTTTTGTCACCAAACACAGGATATTCCAGAACAATATGTAATAATATTTTAAGAGGTTTGCTGAATAAAATGGCCATTGTGCAGTTTATTACCAAACATACTGTATGTTTACAAATATCTTAAATATGATTGAGGCAGGAACTTGATTGGGCTACTAAATATTATATTTGGAAACAGGTTTATTATCCTTCTGAAATTAAAGCAGACTTGTATCAGTAAGGTAATTTTCACACTAATCTCATCTAACTGCAAGAAACCAATAGATTTCCAAGGATGGTTAATAATTCCAGTAGAATCCCTATTTATAGTGACATTAAGGTTCCAATTGTTGCACGTCTTTTTCTTGCCAGCAAGATGTAACTGTTTATTCCAGTGACTTTCTTAGATGGGAAGAACAATTTCTAGTTGTCTCGTGCTTTGTAATGGTACAAGCAGGATGTTTGTGACCATATGGGAATTTTTCCTGTCAATAATACTTGATAAATATATATTAGGCATTCTGTAGATTGCAGGTGCCAGCACTACAATTGTATTATTAGTAAGACGTCCGGTACAGTTCACTTAAAAAGTAGATAACTTTCAGTTAGTAAGTTCGATAAGAAAACATAAATGATTTCTGTGGATGTTTGGGAGTATACATGCATATGGATATTGATTGATTTTTTAAGCATTACTAAATCTGAATATGTTTAACATATTCACCATTTTCTTGGTATGTAGATCAGGTCTGATCGTGATAAAAGCCTTTCCCTGCGATACAGTGTTACTGGTCCAGGAGCTGATCAGCCTCCAACTGGCATCTTTATCATCAATCCCATTTCAGGTCAACTATCAGTGACAAAACCATTAGATCGGGAGCAAATAGCATCTTTTCATGTAAGTTCTTAATTAGCTAGAGAATAAAGTTTAACATCAAAGATTTCTTATATTATGAAATTTCATAATTACTAATTTCATAAACCTAGCACATTTCTCCTCTGGCTTCCTCCCTTCCTACCTACCTACCTACAGTATAATATTTGTTTACTGCTTATTAGCGTCTTGCCTTGTAATTTTAGGCATTATGGGAATTTTGTAATATAGCATATTACTTTTTAAAATCTGTCTTCAAGTGTCTGAAATAACCAAGAGGGGGATGACAAAAGAAGATAAATAAAAAATAAATTGAATTCTTATTAAAATGTCCTGCCAGAAATAGAGATTACCTTGAAGATTTGTTTTTTATTTTGCAAATCTTCTTATGTTTTAAAATATCTTTTGCAGCTAAGGGCACATGCTGTAGATGTAAATGGAAACCAGGTGGAAAATCCCATTGATATAGTTATTAATGTCATTGATATGAATGACAATAGACCTGAATTCCTACATCAGGTTTGGAATGGGACAGTCCCAGAAGGATCAAAACCAGGTAAAATATTAGAAACTTAATCAACTATTTTATATTAATATTAAAATGCATTGAGACTGGATTTGGCATTTTTATCCACATATCAAATTCTTCCAAAGGGACTGGGATGGGCAGATGTTGTTTGAGGGTGTTGCTGTTATTGTTGTTCTTGGAAAATATTGACATTTGACTCCAAAGACTGTGGTAACACCATTGTGCATATTAAATTGTAGTATACTAATGAATTATGGTGCAGAAAAGCACATTTAGAAGTGGCAGCATATGACATATTGTAATGTTAAAAAGGACACAATCACTTTATGTGCATATATGATTATGGGTCACCACTGAGGGAAGAACAGTTGTTGGATTTTTAATAAAATCATCTAGTGAGATAATTTGAGCAAAAACTGTCCTGACTGTAGCGCTGACCCTTAACTATCAAGCAACATTCCAGAAATTCTTCATTATGCCCATTTACCAAATAGAAATGTATCCATTTGTGGAACAGATTCCATATCTTTGTATAACAGCCTGACTAGCAAGTCACCTCAATTTTCTGCTATTTATTTTATTTATGTATTAAATTTATATTGAGGGCAATGCAGGATGAAAGCATAAATGTGAGAATTGTTTTGCTCTTTTATGCAGTTTTATCAGCCCATTGAGAAGGGTGAGATCATCAGACAATTGATTTCACAAGTTTGACTGGAACTATGCTTTATTGTTACAGATTATTACAACAAAATCTTGAAAGTCCAAAAATTTCCCTATCTTCCTTTTTACACTCATAGCCATTATTGGGGTTTGTTTTTTTAATGCTTGGACATGCACTCCTGCATTAAATTTAAAAGTGTATAACCATAGCAATAGAGAGTAAGTGTTAGATTAGGACTAGGGAAACCATCTTCTGCCTTGGAAATAACTTTTGGGTAACTTTGGGCCAATCATTGTCTCACATCAACTAACTTGTTGCGAATAAAAATTGGAAATAGAGAATGATATTTATGAACCTTGAGCTCTTCAAATAACATTTGGATAGAAATCTAATATATTGCTTTAACATAGAAGAATGTAGAGTATACATCTTGAGCTGGATATCTGTTTCAAGTTAATTTCTTGGAAATTGCTGGGATGCTATATTAGCAGATATTAGCATGTCCAACATTCTAAAAACTCAAAATAATTTGAGTGCTTAAATTTGTGTTTTGGATCCATCATTGCTCTCCTCAAAGGAAATATTGGATTAAAGAAAACTAAGAGGTATATGCTTCATAATAGAAACAAAATGATTCTTTAAACTTGAATAGATAAATTGTATGCCTGGATAGATGGTAAAATTATATTAGTATGGAAATTTAAAAGTGTGATGTATAATAAACAAGTAGATCCACAGAGAATGTACAATTATATCAGTCTGATTCAGACATGGATAAGTGAACTTCTGATTAGCACTTGGAGGAAATTATTTATGACAGAAAATATATGTATATTGTATACAGTGTATTCAATGGATATTAAACTAAAGAATGGATTGTTTAGTTCTTTATTCAAATGTGGTGGGAGATAATCCAGTTATTTATGTGAATTTTAATGAGTTCACCAGTTTTCTTTCTTCTTCAGTATGCCAGACTTTGTTTGAAACTTTATGCTATATAAATATTTACTTTCCTCTCCTTTAATTTTTGGTCCTGGAGCATGATCAGATTTGTCCTGAGTATATAGTAGAGGTTACATTCTCTTTAACCATTTCTTACATGGATTTTTGTAAAACGCTTTATTTTGCATCACATGCCAACAGTTGTCATTGCTTCAAATATCTGCAATAATCACTAGAAATGCAGTATTGGGGTTCATTTTGTAAACCATGCTGTACATTTTAGCTAGGTCAAGGAGGGAGACATTTCAATGCAAAAGTTTACATTGGTTTTTAGCAGTAGGTGAATTTTCATTTCATATTTTTATAAACACAGCTTTTTTTCTTTGCTGTTCCTTATTAATTACAAGCCTTAGGGAAATGCTTGATTTGAAGGAAGGTTTAAATATTTAAACCAAAGTTGGTGCTTTGAAGTGCCCGAGTAAAATCCAAATAAACTGTTTATCTAACTCAAAGGATTATTGGATCTGTCATTAGGAACCTATGTGATGACTGTCACTGCTATTGATGCTGATGACCCCAACGTTTTGAATGGAATGCTGAGATACAGAATCTTGTCACAAGCCCCAAGCACCCCTTCTCCTAATATGTTTACAATCAACAATGAAACAGGTGACATTATCACAGTTGCTGCTGGACTTGACAGAGAGGTAAGACAGGACTAGTATTGTACATTTTAAATTTGTTTGCCTTAGATGAATGGCTACTTCTGAATCTATAATAGGAGATTGAAAAAAAAAACACTGAGATTTCATTCCCCTTCTCTCTTGATATAGATATAGATATTTAAATGTTAATTTTGTTTTTCTGGCTTCTGCTCTCTCTGTATTTTCCTAAAAAGGGCATTAAAAAGACAAGCCAGTCACATGTTGGATTTGACTCCTTTTTGTGATCCTCTGGAATGTCTTAGAATCATGCACTGACTTTGTGTTAGAAATTGCCCAAAACACCATTCTTTTCCTTTGTGTTTATGTTTGGAAAACTGAGGAATCATGTAAATAATATTTTGTGTGTTCTTATTAATGAAACCATCATTGTATAGCTTAACCAGCAAACACAAACCAGCAGGAGTATTATTTTTTATAAATAAAAAAGTACTCCCATCCATAAGTAAGATCATTATTACCATCTATCCCTTTTCTGCTCCAGACATAGAAAATAACATCAGGAGAAAATAAAATCTCACTTCATTCAATTTTGATAGCTGCTCATCTCAGTCCAGTGACTCTGGGTGGTGAATAATTATAAAAACAAAACAGTTAAAACATTATACAGAAAATAAATTAAATACAAATAGCAGCCAAGAGATATTATAATATGTGAGTGTCAACATAACTAGGAAATGGGGAGCCCTTCATACATTCAGGAACCCATGCCTGGATACATAGCCAAGTCATCAAGGTCTTCTGAATGGCCAGAGGTTCATGGTCATCCTAACCCTGAAGGAGAGATGTTCCAGAGACAGGGCAGTGGCATAAAAAGCATGTCTCCTACCAGGCAGTATTCCTTGGCTGATGGTAGCTGGAGCACAACCATCCTACCAGATCAGATTGGACAGATAAAAACAAGAAAAGACAGTCCCTCAGGTAACTTGATCCCTAGTCACGAATGGCTTTAAAAGTGACAACCAGCATCTTGAATTGCACCCAGAAGACATGCTGGCAACCAGTGTAGCCCACAGAGATAACAGAATAATCAATTTAAACCTTGAAATTTAAAGGAATTATTTAAATAAGTTGGTTTCCCTTACATGTGCATGCCCCAGCATTTTTTTTAAAGCTCTGTACAGAAAATATTTTTTATATTATTTTGAGAAATGAAATAGAGAAGAACATCATTCAAATCAAAATAAGGTTTTAAGAAAATAGGAGAAAAAGCTGATTTTCCAGGACTGGCATTTTTCTTATAAATACGTTTTGCGATATCAATATATTCAGGGCCATAACATTTTAAGGTGATAATAAAAAGCCGTATCTTCACTATTTTTCTTCTTGGATGATGATGACCCTCTATTTATTAATATCACTGTTTCAGCCGAAGAAGTATTAAGATGTTCAATTCTAAATTAAAAATATTGGGGAAAATATTTCTTTTGAAACAAACAGTATCCCATATGAGATACTTTACCAAGGAATCTTAAGTAAAACACATCACAAATGCATTAATTATTTTCAAATAGTTTAATTCCTGAAGCAGGAGAAATTCTCTTCTTAGGGAAGAATGTGTTCCTCTCCTTTGGCTTAATTCCAGCAGTGCTTTAAGAACAGGCTTTCCCACCACTAAGACTCTTTTTTGAAAAAGCAAAAAAGCAGCTAGCTGTGCTGTTGACAAAGAAGAGCTATCTAGTTCCTAATGTTTAACATTAATGAAATAATTTGGTTTGGGTTTCTCTTTGAGGAATTAGTTTCTGTTATTGTTGCCTGCCACTGGTTTCCATAGTGATGTGGAGTAGCTGTTGCCACTATTACTTTCCAGTTCCTTTCGCCACAAAGCCTTGGCATTTTCAGTCATTTGCCAAGAATGTGTCATGCCATGCTTAGTTTTTTTTTTTCAAAAAAAAAACTTTAAAAAAATGATGATAAAGCCCAAGCTATTTTAGTTGCAGAGCACTTGTGTTTTTAAAATGGTACTCTGTATTTTCAAAAAGTGCTCTTTGATTGATTACTGCCTCCTATAAAAAAATCTACTCTTAGATGTAGTTCTCCCCACTTAAAAGAAACAAGAAAACATTCTGGAATTAAGTTTTGTTCAGTGTCCTTGATTATTGCAAATCCAGCTCTTTAGTTCAAGTGACGTTAAAAGAAATGAGCAATGTGTTAAAGTCATCTGCATCACAAAAAACACTTTATTGAGCACTTGCTGTCCCCTTGGAATGTTGGCTCAATCCGTAACTGCTCTTGCTGTCATCTTGTGATATTTTTTTAGAAGGTGCAACAATATACATTAATAATTCAAGCTACAGACATGGAAGGAAATCCAACATATGGTCTTTCAAACACAGCAACTGCTGTCATCACAGTGACGGATATCAATGACAATCCCCCAGAGTTCACCGCCATGATTGTAAGTGTGCAGTAAGGAAAAGGGATGTAGAATGTGAATAGTTCTTCCTTGCTTAGCAGACTAAATGCATTGAATATGTTTCTGACTTATGAGAACTTTAGTTTTATATTTACGCCCGCTCTGTATGGTGAAGCCAAGCTACATTAGCCATTCAGTGGATTTCTGTAACTTTAATAATATTAACCACTATTATGGTGTGATTTTGAATATGCTGGAAATAACGTTACATACATGAAGAGTGATTGCATTAAATGTACTTATTGTTTACTGAAATAATTCATTGTATTTTAAATGAATTTTTGTTTTGTCCTGGCCCTACCAACTTTTTGTTGTAATCAAGTGTGATCTTCGATCTGAAAAATTACTGTGGATCACTGAATTTGGATTACTTGCCTTCTAGAGCACTAAAGAAAGATAGATAAAACATAGTGTTTATTTGAAGAACAAAAGTACATATTCAATTATTTTCTTTTTAATTTTGTGCCTTGAGTTACAATCCATGATGCCTGGGAATTCTAGAATTGCAGTTCATTATCAGGCCAAGTTCAGGAAGGCTAATCTAGACCATACAGAGACCAAGGGATGTTACTTCATTTAATTTATTTTATTATTTATTTATTTATCATATTTCTATGCCACCAATTTCCAGAGCCTCTTGGTGGTTTACCTAGGTTAGGGATTATACATTTTTCTTTATTTTACCCTGCCCTCCTCAGCTGGCCAGCGATGTTCATATCCAGGGTGTCCTCCAAGACTCCTGCTCCACTCCTGCGACAGGAGAGTTTTTCATGCCAACTTCACTGTTCTGTCATGCCGATGCACTGCTCTGTTGATTTGCTGGCCAGCAATTTTCCCTCCAGAGGAGGTCCCCGTTAAGTTATTTGCATTTTCATGTGCTTTCGGACTGCTGGGTGGGCATAAGCTGGAGGCAAAGTAACAGGAGCTCACCCCATCATGCGGAGCTTGTGGATTGAACCTGCCAGAGTGCCGGCCATTTCTGGACGACATATCTGGAGGCACTAATCCGCTGCACCACCGCACCTCTATGAGTGGATAGAGAGGTGTGTGTGTGTAATTTTTATTGAAGTTCATCATAATATAAAGTACAAATGAAAATAAGAGAGGGAAATGAGGAGGAGAAGGAAGGGGGGAAAGTGCAGGGTAAAGAGAGAAAATTAAAGAAAAAAGCAGTGATTTCCAACTTTTTTCAGTGCAGTAAAGTAAAAAATAAAATACAAACTCAGCTTTCTACTTTATTTTTAGTTTTATTTATCCTACCTGTATCTACATCTACTTATCTTTCTATATATTTATTTTTAGTATCTCCTATCTACTGCACCAAACTCTAAAACAGCTACAATTCAACTTTTCTCAGAAGATGAAGCCCTAAGTTACATGTGGAAAGCTCATACATTCTCCATTAGTTTCGCATTTCAGAAGTGTCAAAAAAGGTAAGAAGTTTGTCATAAGAATTTTGAGAAGTTCTGGTGTGAGAAAACTTTCTTCTCAATCTGATTCAGATCTTTCCTAAAATGTAGTACCCTTGTCATAATATAGATAACTCTGAACCTGTGTGACTGCCTGCCTCTGAATTGTGGTAGGATTATCCTATGTTCTGCCCATAATTTCTTCTATCCTCCTTAACCAAAGAACTAGACAACAACATAAATTGTTTTAGTTTTTTCCTAAATTTCTCTGATTACTGGCAAGTAGAAATTGTGGTAGATATAGGGAGTAAGGAAGATGACCTTGAGCAGGATCCATTGTCTAGACAAAAGGGGCTCTAGCATTTCATAACCTAATGAATAAGTTTATAATGACAAGATAACATTTAGAAATGGCTCAAACAGCCATCGCCCCAATTCAGTGTATTTTAAGAATGAGGAAGAGGAGGTAGCACGGTCAGATATTCAAGGTTCAACTATTATAGCCAATCTTAATAAGGGTTTTAGTCTTTTTGCGGAATTTATTTCCTGGTCTGGCCTATTTAGTGGGACTGACAGTAGATGACATACCAGTTCAACAGTTATTGATATCCATGGGATGATTTTGGTAGTATAATGGACATATTTATAGTTATGTACTACTATGAATAATTATGTCATGTGACTGTTCACAATACTGTAGGGAAAATTATGTCTGACTGGTTAGTATAATTACTGTATTATCCCAAACACCTAGTTTGGCTCAGGAAGTTTCAAGTAATTTTCAGTTAAAAATGTCTTAGCATCCCTCTCCTATTTGGTTTAGAAACACAATAAATAATTCATGACTTCCTTTTCCGTGTTACATTTCAGTCTGTCATACCTCAGTGGACCTGAAAGCAGTTTTGGAGAAGCCTGGACTACCACAGTTCATTTCCTTGCAGCCACACATTTTCCTACAAACTTTAATACTACAAATAATTTCCAGACTGGATTTCCACCTCGATTACTTTCGGAAGAAGATAAAGTACCTTTCATTGGTGACTTCACACTTCTGCAGAATAAAGTGCTATTTCTTACTGAGACTCTTCACACCACAAATAAGAATACAGGTAAGAATCTGAGACCAAGACATGTCAATATTTAATTACAGATATATAGAAGATACTTCCATGTGGCAATTTTTCTACTCTCTGCTCCCTCTAAAGTATTTTGAAACCAGTTCTTTGATTTTCTTCACTCTGACCAACTTTGGAACCCCCAAAGCAGTCAGGGAACACCATCAGCCAATGAATTCTCCCTCCAGCCAACCAATAAGAGATAGTAAAATCATCATTCAGGCTGCGCCATTCTCTCTGAATTAAAGAAGTCCCTCTGAAATAACTAATATCCCAAACCCAAGCAGGAAGAGAAAAATTTCTAATGTCCTCTTACTGCAGTTTTCAATACATGTTTTGTAAAAAAAATGATCTAGGGCTATGTGGAAAAAAAAGGTGCCAGGTTGTTGGAACATCATTCTTTCGGCATATAAATTCCTACTGAAAATTATGAGGATGCTTGATATCATAGTTTTGCATCCAGACACTTGATCTAAGAACTTCAAGCATCGTTGTAGCACAGTGTCCATCCTTTATGTTTATGGGTATGCGCTAATGCTCATTTGAGTCTACTGTTTTAGAGTCAAGGAAAGATAAGTGTTGCATACATATTGTCTGTATAAGCAGAACAATTCAACCCTGGTATGATTTTTACAAAACTTGTGAAGCTGTTTAGAAAGATTAAGACTCCTTGATCAGATTTCTTGTAAAATCTGCTAGCAAGTTTTAGTTCATGTAGGATGGGGTAGAGTGAAATGAAAGTTCCCACAAATGGGAGAATAAACTGTCCCCAAGTCTTGTGACTCTCATGGTCACAAATTGCAAAATACAAATACTTTCAATCTAAGTTGTACTGCAGTCATACCAGAAAAAAATTAGTTTAGTTTAAAATTTCAGTTTAGCAGCTCCAGGCACTGTAGAAACACAGCAGTGCAATGTCAATGCTGTATCAACAAAATGCTGAGCATAGAGGGGCTTGAAGTTGTTAATAATGTTAATAATATATGTATATATTAATGGGATGAGCCTAATGTCTTCTTTCATCTGTGGAGTGATGGTCTACAACCCCATCTTTCTATAACCACATATAGATGTTGCAAATCAAACATTGGTCCAATTGTTAGATTTTCCTATCCTACTTCAGGACTTCAAGCAATTCATTTTAAAGTATACACAATTATTTTTAAAATAATGACATATATGTACTCATTTAAATTTTCATATAAACATCATCTAAAAACAAAAGAAAGAAAATTAAACACCAAAACTGATATGGCCCCACTTTCACAACTGCTATTGTGAAATATTTTAAAAGCTAAATTACAGATACAGGGGTGGATCAGGAAGCTGACCATAGATGGAGAATACACCTGTTTTTTTCTTGAACTATGGATCTAACCATAGTTTGTCAAACAAAGGTAAGCACACAGGCAGGCAGCTGTGAAGTCTGGTGAAGACAGTCTCTAGACATGGAGATTCCAACAAAACTACTATTTTAAGGGAAGGAGCAGTCCAGAAGAAAGATTAGGAGTTTTCTGCCTGCCCACCCACATGGCAACTAGTTGAAACCCAGGTTCCATTGCTTCTGCTTTACTTCTGATCTGTGCAACTGTGGCTGACACAAAGCAGCCTCTAAGTCAAAGAGTGGGCATATCTTACAGAAAAAGAAATGTCTACCTTAAATATAAGGTCTCTGGAAGATCAAATGGTAAGGAATATAAAAAAATACATTTAAAGGAAAATATTTATTTAACTCAGTGATTCTTAAACTGGGGATCACTCCCAGAGGCAAATATCCTGGGGATAATGGAGCAATTTACAATTGCTTATTTGTGAGTCAAGGGTCCATTTTGAGACTGCCATTGCTGAGGCACCTGAGTAAAGCCACAAAGCCTGTTTTTTTTTTCATGGGGTTGATTATCTGAATCTGGGAAAAGGGATATTGATTATGTGTCATCAACATATTGATTATGTTGTCGACTCTTAGCACTCACATAAATAGATTTTTTTACTGTCTCTAGCCTGCACTTTCCGGTCTTTCAACTGTGCATTCATCATCACTATAACCATTCATCCTGCTTCCTTCTGGTTGTTCTGTTTTCTTCCATCTTACCTAACATTACAGCCTTCTCCAGAGAGTTAGATCTTTGCATAATGTATCCAAACCAGAATGACTAAGCCTGGTCATTTGTGTCCTGAGAATTCTAGGTTGATTTGTTCAATGATCCATTTGTTTGTTTTCTTGGCTATCCACAGCCAAGTATTTTCAGGAGTCTTCTCCAACTCCAAAGTTCAAAAGTGTTAATACTCTTCTTATCCTGCTTCTGCAAAGTCCAACTTTCACTTCCATGGAGTGCCACAGGGAATACCATTACTTGCATAATTCTGATCTTTTTAAGTAATAGATGCATGGTAGCATTTGAATTTATTCTCCAAAGCTTTCATGGCTGCCCTACTAAGTGCTAGTCTGCAGCATATTTCTTGAGGAAAAGAGATAATTGGTCACATGGTTTAAAAACCACTGATTTAAGCAGATAAATTTCAATTTTGCTGCTTTATAAAGCAGTTCAAACAAAATAATAGTAAGATTAATCTAGTATACCTTCATCCTGTTTGTGCCTACTGTCCCTGTAGTTTTCTTGGCAACTTTTTTCAGAAGTGACTTGCTCTTGCCTCCTTCCAAGGGCTGAGAGAGAGTAACTGGCCCAAGGTCACCCAGCTGGCTTTGTGGACTAATTCTCCCAGGTTCTAACCTGATGCTGTAATCACCATATAAAACTGACTCTGTTTTATAGATTATAAATTAAAAGAATTTAAGACAACAGTATTAATTCAGATTACTGAAAATCCCTTAGATCTTTCTCTCTGAAACAAAATGAAATAATTGGATCAGACAAAAACTTGAATTAACAGTATAATCCATAACCCTAGGAAGTGAAAAAAAAAATTCAATGGCTGGAAACCCAGGTACATTGATTATTAGTGTGCCTGGCAACTCAAAGTACATTATCAAGGTTTCCTCTGGCTTCAGTCACTTTTATCATCATGGTGGAAATAACTAATGAGATATATTGTGCCTCAAGTGTCTTTTTTCCCACAATATTAGCTGCCAATACACTCAAGTGTGTACTTTTAGATTTGCAAGATTGATGTTGGCTTCCTGGGTAAACCAGACAGGAAACACAACTAAAGAAACTACTTTATTTTGAGGTTACGTTAACAGAATCTTGCAAGTCTGAAAGCACAAACTTTCTGCTTGCCACTTTTAATTGCTAGACCCATTAGAGTGGGTCCCTTCTAAGTTTATTTTTTTTACTGCTAAACAATTGTGGGCTCCTCGTCCTCTTGTTTGATGGCTTCTCAGCAAGCATTTCCTTTCCCCTTTCCTCAGGATTATCCAGGCATTCCATTACAACTGATGATGGAAAAATGATGAAAGATGCAGTATGATATTATTACAGAACCTCTACCATTGTACATGTTTTACACAAATACCTAAAGGGCAGAGTTCGACTTGGGTATCTGCAGATATCCACTATAATTCCAGAGTGATCTGTATTGTGATGTCACGACTAAAGCTCAGTCTTTTGTATTTGCATTGTAAGATTTCATGCACAAATGGCAAAGTATATCATATCTCCCTTCCTTGATAACAATGTATGAAAAAACTAGGATAAGCTAAACCAACAATCCGAGCTGCTTCGATGAAAAGTCATCATTCCAGTATTCTATAGGAGAAAATAGAATCTACCTGAATCTTATAGAACTGAAGTCTCTATCCTTGCTGAAGTTGAAATTGTTGAAACGGTTTCCTATTAAAGGAGTTTCTTCTTTAAATAGGTAAATGTGAAATATAGACAGCTGGATCTATCCATCTTTCTTTCTGTAAGAAGATAATAACCTCTACATGACATAAATGAAAACTTTGGAATAAATACCCCCTACCTCCATGTTGCCTTAAGTATGAATTGTGCCCTGGTGAATAATTTAAACTGGAAAAAAAATTAGGGGTGAAGAGTACACTTCTGTTAGTTTTGCTGATTCTCTCTCAGCGTAGTTGAGTATATTAGCTTTTTTTGTACTCCAGCAATTAATTAGAGTGAATCTAGGAAGTTATTGAATGGGTAAATTATTCTACTTCATAGACCTTGACTCCATCCTCTCTTCATAGACCTTGACTCCATCCTCTCTTTGGATATTTAAGCTGTATTTTTAATACCTGCTGGTAGGAATCTGAAAACTGAAAGAAATTACATCTTGGAAGGCAAAAATACCATTTCTCCCTGTTGTTTATATAAAAAGAGGTATAAAAACATACCTCTGTTTTTAGCTGCTTTATGGTATTGCAGGCACTCCTGTGTTTGCCTTGCCATGTGCTCTGAAGTACCTTTTGGAGATCAACTCTGAAGACTGCTGTTATTGGTAACTGTTATCAGTAACTGTTAAAAAATAAGTTAACCACTCTTATATCCACCTTCTGCAAGTTTCAAATTGCTAACTTAATTATAAATAATGCAATCTGCAGTATCAGATGGGCTTGATAGTGGTATGATGTGCTATTATATAAAAATGAATTGTCTTCAAATCAAAGCCATAGGCACATGCCTTTCTTTCTGTATGTTGGTGTGTGTCTCTAAAGCTTTAATTAAATTAGCATGGAATGGAATATTTTCCACAAATATTTTTCACAGAATAATTAGTATTGTCTTTAACAACTAATATTATTGCTTCAATTCTCTTTTGTTCTTAAATGTTTTAATAAATGTCTTTTGGATTTTTAAATAGTATCTGATGCTTTAAGATTCCACTGAAATGGAAAGAAAATAAATACACGATTCTTTAATGTGTGTTTATGCAGGGAATTTTCTACTGCTGTTATGGAAAGGAGCCATGTCCACTGAAGAAGGAAGATATTTTGGTCTCCGTCTAATTGAAAAGTTATTTTCTACAAATTCTTTTTAATCGTTCAGCTATTCCACAAATAATTAGTTTCATAATTAGTAGTGCTATCACTTCATAGATCCCTTTAACTAAACCCGGATGAGGTAGCTTGGCTTCACTTTAGTGAGACATTTGATAATATTGAAGGAATACTATTCCTGTTGAGTTCTCCTTGAACGGGCATCATACCTTGCCTTAAAACATTGACTGGTAGTCCCTAAAAGCCTCTTCTGACTCTGGAACTATAAATCAAGATTGTTGAATGAAGACCAAAGAAGACTTCAGTTATGCAACTGCTTTACTCTTAGTAGCTGTAGATGGGGGTGGATGGGTCACTTGCTTTTGATGTAGCTTCGGAGCTTTTATTGAAGCTTTCACTCAAGGGAACCCTCTTCACTGCAAAGGGTCACTTCAAAAAAGCTGTATATCTCTTCCATTAACAACCTTTTGTTTAGTTCCATGTTGTTTGAAAGACTTTAGCTTTGTCATGAATACATTTAAAAAGTAAAAAAATGAATCTAACTGCATTATAGTATTTTATATATTTATTTACTTAACTGCATACAAGCCTAATATAATCAAAAACAAAATACATAAGAAATATATATTAAAATACCTCAGACTTCACATTCATCCTGTACAACATCTCCCTCACAAGAGAGATCAAAGAAATATTTCAGACTCTTCAGAGGGGACAGGATGGCTAGAAATCATATCTTAACAGCTTTTCAACTTTTCAGGAGGATAAAAACTAAGCCAGTTTGATTTAGTGGTTAAGGCATCCGGCTAGAAAATAGGAGACCATGTGTTCTAGTCTCACCTTAGTCATGAAAGCCAACTGGGTGATTTTGGGCCAGTCAGTCTCTCTCAGCTCAACTCACCTCATAGGGTTGTTGTAGGGAAAATTAGAGGAGGAAAGTATGTTGGGTATGTTCACCACTTTGAGTTATTTGTAAGAATAATAAAAGCCAGACACAAATAAATGTTCTGTTGTCCCTGAAGATGATCTTCCTCCAGGGAAAGGGTCTGGAGGTAATGTCCTCTGAGAGTAGGTGGTCCTGAAATTGCCTCTGTCCCAACAAGCATCCTTCTACTAGGAGGCAAAGTGCTAAGTAGTATCACTGTCAAAACAGTCATCCAGGTAATAAAAGAAATCTGGGGTCTTGTAAATCTTGTCAACTGGTCTTTAATGTTCGATGGTAAGTTAAGCTTTCAACTTCATCATGAAGCCTTTATCAAAACCAATTAAAATTAAAAATAGGAGAAAAAA
>JANHZU010004198.1:39653-52609 GCA_032468055.1 Acrochordus granulatus | reverse complement strand
AGTAAGAAGCAGAGACATCACCTTGCCGACAAAGGTCCGCATTGTCAAGGCTATGGTTTTCCCAGTAGTAATGTATGCTGTGAGAATTGGACCATATGGAAGACTGTGCCGAATAATTGATGCTTTGAATTGTGGTGCTGGAGAAGACTCTTGACAGCCTCTTGGACTGCAAGGTGATCAAACCAATCATTGGAATGACAGATACTGAAGCTGAAACTCAAATATTTTGGCCATCTAATGTTAAGAGAGAACTCATTGGAAAAAACCACGATGCTGGGAAAGATTAGGACAGGGAAGCTGGCATGCTACATACAGTCCATTGGGTCACAAACAATCAGACACAACTTACCGACTGAACAACAATATTTTTAGATGTCTAGTAGCTAAGGAATATACTTTGTGACGTGTAAATAGCTTGGGGGGAAAGTACACATTTTTAACTTGTAAAAATATCCTGTCTATCCCAATGTTCTATTTTTGGTTACCTATAAGTGATTACAGGTGTGCCAGACCATTTCTACAAGTCCAATAGAAATATAAAATATGTAAGCATGGGCATCCATAGGAGGAAGATGAGATAGGGAGCAAGTAACAGAATATGCATTGTGACCTCACAAAGAAACTATCCCTTATATAGTTACATGAAGACAGAGCTTACATTGTAATGTTATGATACATACTTCATCATTTTAGCTTTAATACGAATCAAATTAACAATACTGCCAGACCCATTTTGAGCTGCTTTACTTACTGATAAGGATAACAGCAGGTATTACTGCTTTAAAATTCAATATAATACTCTGTTACTTATGCTATATATAATAAACAATAAAAATGTCCCTGAAAGAATACCAAAAATAGTTTGATATTAAAACACTGAAATACAATACAGTTAATTTTATAAATACAAAATAGTTTAATTCAACCAGAAACAAATTTAATTACCAGATTAAAAAAATAGAGTCACAAAAAAGTGGCTGTTAAAAATTCAAAACACATTAAAATTGTCCCAAAGGAAAGAAAATAACATCCAACAAATATGTGATTTTCCAAATTCACATTAAAAAAATGTATGCATCCACCATCTGCCTTTCAAAAGATGCTGATTACTTAGATACTTAAAGTATATTATATAAACAGCTTTATATTGGATGAGGTAGTCTTTCTTAGACTAGAAAGAAATATCAGGAACTTTGAAAATAATTACAAATTAAATAGACGAATAATTATAGAAGATTATAGAAGAGGGTATCAGAGACTATTCTAGTTTCTACATGTTGTTTCATTTGGTATTTCTAAACAATCCTTCATAGGTAGACACTTGTAGAGTATAATGAAGTCTAAGAGGAGCATGTTTAGATTGTGAATATTCTCTGTTCAAATTATGCATATGTTTTAATGGCTGCATAGAATGTATTACAGAGCCATATTGATTTGCAGAATGAAAAACACAAAAGTAAAATTATTTTAAACTGACTTTATTTGTAATGCACTCAACTTATGTTACACACTAGAAAATGCAAGCTCCTCTCTCATTACTTGTAAAGTCAGTTTTCAAACACCCTACAGAGGTTCGGTTTAAAAGACAATTGAAATATTTATAGCTCAGTTGTATTAAATGAGATGCAATAGATTACTGAAGCACAGTTTGAGTTTTTGTGCTGTAGATCAAAAAATGTAATACTCTTCAAAATAAGAATAAAATAGCCTGATTAAAATTGTGTCTAGGTTATGCATGGAATTACACTGCAGTGGGTGAGATTAGTTTAAGTATTGATTGATTTACTGATTGAGTGATTGATCATGTGCCATCTAGTGTAGGATAATCATTACAAATGTATGCTACTAGATATTGTTGATGCAAAACAGTTTTGAAGAGCCAGTCAGAAAACCTCTGAAGGAATAGGAGAGAGCTGGCAGAGCCAGGAGGAGGAGCAAAACAAGGCACCAGCTTAGAATACTTATGTAGACAGAAGAGAACAAAGTCCCAATTCCATTAGCTGTTATCTAGGTTCTCACAGATGCAAACTCTCAAGTCTGAGAAGATTTCTGTACATAGACTGTTAGCAATAAATAGTTTTGAACCTTAGTATGTGGACCTGTTTGCTTGCATCTGACAAAAGGAATAAGAATTAACCTTGAAAATGAGGAAATTGTTTTTGTTCAATAGGAAGAATAAAGCCATTACATACAGTTCGGTCCTTTCAGATTACTTTGTAGAATCTTCAAAAACTTTTAAATGTTTCCAATAATATTATGAGAAATGACTTCATTTCAACATCTCTGATATGTTGATTTATTGTTCTTAATTTTTGAAGTATTTTTTAATATTTTTAACTATGACTAAAGTAATCTATATCTCACTTTGCCTTTGCCAGCCTATTGATTTTGAGAGCAATAGGAAGTTTGTACTTACTGTTGCTGCAGAAAATCAAGTGCCTTTGGCAAAAGGAATTCAGCATCCTCCTCAGTCAACAGCCACTGTATCCATTACAGTTATTGATGTGAATGAAAGCCCAACTTTTGTCCCAGTCACAAAGCTTGTACGTCAGGAAGAAGGGATGCTTCCTGGGGCTGTTTTAACATCATTCACAGCTCAGGATCCAGATCGTTACATGCAGCAGACTACTCTAAGGTAATATTACCTGCCTTTCCCATCTGGTTGTCTATAAATAAATGACTCCCTTCCTTGGTTCCTTTGCATGCAGGAATAATTGGGAAATTGTTAAAAAGTGTTAATCATATTTGCCATGATTTACAGACAAGATGTATATATCTGCACATTCAAAGTCACCTAGAAGTTAACATTTCTGGTGCAAGCAACACTTTCACGTCTACCTTACTGAAACAGCTCTGGCCAAATATTTTCAATTTGTTTTTGGCTGAGATAGTATTAGTACCTTTGTTCTTGACATATTATTCTTCTGCTTTAGCAAAAAAAATATTTTATGTCCAATATTCTTTACAAATTCTGTATGTCTAATTGTGTTTTGTTTGAATCAACCAAGTGACAGTTTCTGCAACTGTCATTCTCTTATTCTCCAAATTCTTCCTTCCTCCACAGCATTCCTTCAAGGTAGCTTCATATCAGACTTCCAGTCTAGCATGTCCTCTTACCCCAAAATTACCCACTTGCCCTCAGTCATTTAGATCCACATTTGCTGAGGCCTCTTGACTTCAGCTTTTATCCTCTATTTACTGCATTCATCCCCGGTGGTGCCTATGGTGGTCTCTCAAAATCTGATTACTGTGTCTCTAATGTCACCTCAGCCTGACTGACATTTCTTTTGATATTGTCACTCAGTGCTCATGTTAGGAACCAAGCATGCATGTAATCTTAAGAAGACCTCCAATCCTACAGTAAAAAAATCAGTTAACCTAGAAGTTCCTTTAGAAATATTTTTTCAAACAATAGAGGTCAGAGTATATCAGTTATTCGAAGATGTTCTCCAGTCTTGCTGAAGATAGCAAAAGGTTCTTGGGCCAACTTAGTTTCTGTGCCAACTTCTTACCAAGTTCTCTTCCAAAGAGAAGTTCCTCCAAAGAAAGAGGAACAATCATGGCTTAAGTTTGAAACAAGAAGAAAGTATTCATAAATGTCTCAGACAGATATCCCCCAAAATTCATATGAATTTAAGAAAGGGAGGAGACAAAGTATAATCAGACTTCAAAGATTCTGGTGCTGTAGCCCATCTTAATAAAACATTTTAAATTTCCATAAAGTTTGTTTCTTGTGTGGTCTGTATCATGGGATAATTATGTGCTCTCTTCCTCTATTAGATGACGAAATCATTTTTGTGGGAGGAAAATATCCCCATTTGTGGCTCATTTGCCCAAGAATAAGAGACAGATAGTTTCAATCACAGAACTGTTCTGCACAAATGGGAACTGTGTTAACTGCTCTTGTCCCTCATGAAAACTCTTGGGCTAATCTATCTGTGCCACCAGAAAACAGACTATTAACCTTTTGCAGCAAGTTTAGGATAGATCCCCAATTCTTTGGCAACACTTTTCTTATTTATTATTCTCCTTGTTGACCTGAGTCCTGGCAGAAATTTGTAAAGATTTCCCTAACTGTATTCTAATCTCAATTTGATGGCCTTGAGGCTGTGGTTCATTCTGTTGGTTTAACTATCCATTGGGGTACCTCTACCTTTTGATCCAATAGAATCCAATCCAGTTTACTTTCCATCAGGGAAAAATTTCCATGCGGGCTTTGATTACTTCTATGTCACAACTTGTTCAGGTTGATTCTAAATCTCTTCAGGTCAAAATAGAGCAGATTATGCTGGTTTCTTCTGCACTTAAAACAGTGAGACATGGCTGATTAAGCTTTCCTTCTCTTTTTTTAACTCACTCATAATCTTTCCATGAAAAACTGTATCTCTCTTCTGCCTTCCACTTAGAGCCTAGAGTGTCTCCCTTATTCTCTCTTTGTTAACACTGATGTCTTTTGAACTCCTCAGTGTCACCAAAATTTACACACTGTCATAAAAGGTAACTAGGGTTTTTTTCCCCCGGGGGGAAGATAGCTATGGTATCGGCCTGTTAAGCTAGAGAATTCTATGCATTATGAAAATATCTTCCTTTCCTCATTTTTCATAGGGACAAAATAATATTCACCCAATTATTTCCTTTCCTTCCACCATTAGTTTTGGCCTTCCATTTGAATCAAGAAATTATCATTGTCATTAGTGTTGTTATTAATTATTTTGATACAATTGGATTCTTTGACAGCAATAAAACCATCACTGCATCCTTCAGAACACTATTGTTCTCTATTTTTACCTGTGATATACTGCACTATTTCTCCATAATCATCATTAATTCCTGGTTGTCCAAAAACTGAATAAGACATGATCTTTTCCCACTGCATTTTTTTCAAATGGATAATACAAAAAGTTTCCTGTGTGTTATTCAGGTAGTCATGCCAACTTCTGATCCATGCTCACTTCCTAAGAATGAAGACAGCTGATCAGCCTTCCTTCAGGATATTTTCTTACTTAGCTATGTTAGGCAGCTAAGTGGGCTCAGCCATCTGCCTTCATCCAGCACTGTGGACTAGATCTGTTTTCCCAGAGTAGTACAACTTTTGGAAGAACTGTCCTACATTTTGTTACCAGACTCTAATGGAGGAGTCTGTTTTCTACTCTTCCTTGTTCTCAAATTCTTGCTTCCTCTTTGTATAACATGTTAATTAATATGTTAAACTAGTTTTTCACTGGAATTAGTCTGGGTTAAATTTTAAGGCCTCTCCAAATTTTATTTGCAGAGGAGAATCCCCAAAGCAAGTAACCACCTTTATTTAAAAAAAAATGCTACCGACTACTAATAAAAAAAAATCCTTTTGCATTAAGGATAATGAACACATTCCAATTCACAAGTAATTTAATGAGTCTATAGCAAGACATACGCTTTTTAATCATTGAGGCTTACTTTTCAATAGTGATGTAATTTGTATTTTGAATGATTAATGTTTACATGGCAATGCTTTTAAATATTTTACAGTTTTAAGTCAGTATGATGTTTAGGGATGCTGAAAAGTATTATGTAACTTCGGGTAATATATAGCCAATATGTAAACATGGAAAATATACTCAATAATATAAATCCATCTTATATATTATATAAATAATTTCCCCAGATAGCATCTTTTGCAAAATCCCGAGGCTGTCTTGTACAATCTGTTTTCTATGTGCATCTTCCTGCTGATTATTTGTTTGATCAATGGGTCTGATTTTAATATATTGTTTTATGTTAAATTTTTGCAGATATTCAAAGCTTTCAGATCCTGCCAATTGGTTGAAGATTGATCCAATTAATGGTCAGATAACAACAACTAGTATTCTAGACAGAGAATCTCCACATGTGAAAAATAATATGTATAATGCTACTTTCCTTGCCACTGACAGTGGTATGTGTTTAATTTCAAAGGCCTGATGTTTGTAGCTTTGAGTGCTATGAATATCATCAGCAAAGCAGGGATATGAAATACTGATATAAATGCTGTTATTATCATCATAATAAAGTATAACAGAAATTTTGTGGATATATAGAACCTTCTATAACTGTGTTATAAAGGAAGTAATACCTGAAAGGAGTTATTTACTACCCCTTATTTTCCTGTGATACCAACAGCATGCAGTCATTGGAGAGCTAAGAGCCAGCGCATCTTAGCACTCTCTGGATACGAAGGACTACTAAGATTTCATTTTTCCCATTAATGAAAAAGAAAATTGTAACTAAGAAGAGAATCAGCCCATTCTCATGTGTTTGCCAGGAAAGGAGCTGCTGCTCTAGTATTGATTTCCTATTTCCTTCCCATTTCAGTTCTCAGATCATGAACTTGAAAGATAAGCTTAGAAATGTTTGGTTTGTTATAACTTGTTTACAAATGGGGTAAACAGTGTAATTTACTCCTAACCTACTCCCAAAGCATTATTTTCATGTGTAAAGTCTTCCTATGGAACTTTAATTTTTATTATTATCTTCTTTGCCACCGCTAATCTCCTGTCTTTATATTGTTTATCTGTCTAGGGGCATATCATTTCTATTATTAAAAATACCAAATACACATCAGAACTTGATGTTTAATATCAAGGAGCTGTACTTTGGGAAACTTTACTTGGTTTAGTTTTACCTTAGGAGAATTTAAGGATACTAGAACATTTGCCAAACAACGAGGTGTTTTTTGTGAGGAAATTTTAAACCTGAAACAGAAAATATTCTTGACTAAGGAACATTTTTAACTAAAGGGGAAGGATTCTTAAATACTGCATCATATCTAGTGATGAGATTTCAGAGACCTGGATTCCTTAAAAAGAACTACACAGACATTTCTATAGGAGGAGGTCAAAATGAAAAAGATGGCTGCTGTAGCTGTCCTTTGCATGGACATGAGATGGTGCATGCCGATTCAAAAGGGGCACATTGGAACTTTGAATCCAGTTTGTGTGATAGCTATGTGTTGGCTATAATTTGCTGGTTCTGAAGCTTCACTTTTTAGACATTTCTCCAAAAAAATGATCAGATTCTATATTCTGTTCTTGACTATCGTAAAATTTGCTAGTTCAGGATGAAATAAAACTTCATATCAAAGTTTACAATTACGATATTAAATGTATGTAATTCTACTTTTTTCTGCATCTGGTTTGATACAGGTTTTTAATAGAGAAACATCAGATATTCCCAAATAAACATTTTAACTATAAAATGAAGACATTCTGAAATTTCATAACATGGAAACCTAATGAAATATTCACTAGTGTCATGCTCACTTGTTTCCATTTTCTATTCAAAGAACTGCTTTTGTGCTATTTTTAAAAAATCTGGTGACTTACTATACAACTCTCATTTCTGTGCAGACAATCCAACTTTACTCAGGCAATGTCACTAAGTTGTTCAGAAAAAAGACAGTAACTTTACATTGAGTGGAAAATGATATAGGCTTAGTAAAATCAATTCAGTATGAGGGTGATATATTCTACCTTCACTTGGAATTGGATTTTTTGCTCCTATATAGGAAAACCCTTTTTTTTCTTCATTGGAGAAAAATCTGCTGCAAAGAATATCTTCATCTCAATTTCAGCTTAATCATTATGTTCAGAAAGGAACTAATTACTCTTTGTACTCAGAAAAAGATTTTACTTGTACTTTTTTCTATTAGAATGTTCTTATATGTATAATAAATATCACAGTCCCTTTTTAACAGAAAGTATGCTTATTTTATTTTGTTTTATTATTTTTGTGTCCTTAAAGGAATTCCACTTATGAGTGGGACTGGTACACTTCAGATCTATTTGCTTGACATCAATGATAATGCTCCCCGAGTGGATCCTCAAGAAGCCACAACATGTGAAACACTACAGCCAAATGCAACAAATATCACAGCAATAGATGATGATATTGATCCAAATGCTGGACCATTTGCATTTGAGTTGCCAAATTCTCCTCCCAGCGTTAAGAAAAATTGGACCATTATTCGCATTAGTGGTAATACACATTTCTTTTTAAAACAAATTTTGTGTTTGTTTTGCAACTAATAGTATATTCCCTTAGATTATTTCTAATACAGTGATTGTAACAGCAAAATGTTCAGTTGAATTAAATGCAGTACTAGGGGACTTGGCTTTCCCAGCCTTGGGGTTTTTCTTTCTTAGAAATTTGTCTAGGACATTAGAAGATCTGATTCTAAGAGCTGGAATCAACTTCTCATAGGTCCTCCATATGCTTTAGAAGAAAATAGAAACAAACTTTTCATATTTGATGAAAGATCACCAGTAAATAACTTACCAATTTCAGGAAGAGATTCCAAAGCAGACATTTTGTGGTTGATATAGATGGGCCATATTTACCTCGGTCCATATCTACCCAGTCTTGTTTTCCTTCTTTTTCAGGTGACCGTGCCCAATTGGCTTTAAAGATTAGGTTCCTTGAAGCTGGAATCTATGATGTTCCAATAATAATAACAGATTCTGGAAATCCTCCAAAGTCTAGCACTTCTATTCTGAAGGTGAAAGTTTGCCAGTGTGATTTAAATGGAGACTGTACAGATGCAGACAGGATTGTTGGTGCAGGACTAGGCACTGGTGCCATCATTGCAATTCTCCTCTGCATCATCATACTACTTGGTAAGTCTTATAAATTTTTCAGCGGTGATTAGGTATTTCCTTAGACATGCTTAAAAATTTTCAAGATTAGTTTGCAACGGAGTAAATTCCTTATGTGTAGATGGGCCACCAACAATTAATTGATTTAAGAATATACACTAGGCAGTGATCTTGCTTGTGACTTACTCTTGACAACATATTCTGAAAAGGTCCTCCTCTTGTCCCCCTCCTTCCCTTTTTTAAAAATTATTTTTCTTCTGAATGTTTACTTCAAGTCTTTGAAATATTAGAGCAAGCATAGATGGCTTTTGAACATCTTTATGAAGGGAGATTTTATATATATACTGTGTATACATACATACGTATTTATTTATTTTCCCTCACCCTTATGGGTGATAATCTCAAGTCCTCAACTACATCTGGGAGTTTCAGGATTCTGGTCAGTTTCTTAGCTGTTCCTAGCACTGCATTCTTCTGGACGGAGAGCTCTGAGGTTGTTTCCTGGGATTTGTTGGAGCCATTCTCTCTGCTTAGGACTTGCATTCCAAGTGCTCCTACCACCACTGGGATCACTTTGGCTTTTACTTGTTACATCTTTCTAGATTATCCTTCAGGCCCTGGTACTTCTCCAAATTTTCATACTCCTTCCTAAATTGTTGTCATCTGGTACCACTATATCTATCACCACTACAGTCTTCTGGTCCTTATCTAAAGTGTTTGTTTGGCTGGTACTTGCCTATCCATCTGGATCTGGAAGTTCCACAGGATTTTAATCCTGTTATTCTCTGTAATCTTCTGTGGAATCTACCATTTGGACTTGGTAGGGTCTAGCTGAAACACAGTGCAGATATTGTTAAAAACAAAAGCTAAGGGTTTCCCCTTTCATTTGTGTCCGGCTCTAGGGGGCATTTCATAGCTAAAGAGCCAGCGTTGTCTGAAGATGCTTCTGGGGTCATGTGGCCGGCATGACTATACCCTGAGTACATGGAACACTATTACCTTCCCACCTATTTATCTATTTGCATTTTGCATGCTTTCAGATTGCTAGGTTGGCAGGAGCTGGAGAGAATAACAGGAGCTCACCCCGTTATGCGAAGGCTGGGTCTCGAACTCAGGCTACTGGCCAACAAGCCCAGCTGGTTAACCACTAGGCCACCGTGCCCCTGGACAGTGTATTCTGTATATAATGCCACTTATTTTGTTGGGTCGTTCAGTCTGTGCTATTGTTTCCTGAATCTTGTACCCTATCACTATGTGAATGGACTGTCTTTGTGGCCTCTCTGCTTAGTCTACACATTGAATCCTGTTTACTATGGTAGATTCCTGCTTCTACAGATCTGGTGCTTAGTGGCAGTTATTCTGCTGGCTTTGATTACAGCCTCAGTGCTGTCTTCTAATCCAGTCCTTCCCAACCACTGGAAGGATGTCAGCCACTTCTTGCCATGGCACTTCCTCTGCTTGATCTTCCATGTCTGCAGCTGTCTCAGACATTCTTTTAGAGGATCATTTTTGGTGTTGATGAAGATTCTCAATCATCCAGGTAGAGTTCTCTGGAGGTTGAGTCATGGCAACTGGACTTCTTTTCTTGTTGGTTAGAAATGTTTTGCTGCTTATCCAATTAGCTTCTGTGTGTCTGTGTGCGTGCATACATATGCATACATACATATACACATATATGCACGCATGCACTTAAGGATAATAAAAGTAATCCAATAAACCAATAGCAGTAAATGTCTATTTTGCATTACAGATGCTTAGCAATTCTCACATAGCTTTCTAGTTCCATTTATAAGAATCAGCCTGCTAAAAGAAAAGTAGTAAAACACAATAATTTGAACTATATTTCAAACTGAATAAAACAACACAGTATGCCTTTGTTACAAACTGAGCTCCAGGAACAGTATGGCATTCTGTATTGTTTTATCTAAGACTCTCTACCTGTCATTGATGTTCCATTGTATACTTAATTACATAAAAAATTAGAAAGTTAGTGTGACTGATCTCAAATGTATATGTGTTATAGCTGTGTTAAGCATTCATGACACACAGAGAAAGAACTCTTTCAAGCATTAAAACTAGCATGTCTTTTCAAGGCTTGCCTAAGAGCTTCAGAAGGTATTTGACTGCTTCTGCATACTTGTATACGTAGAGCCATTTTGCTTAGCCGGGAAGTAACTTTCAAGTACACTGATTTATCTAATTATAATGTATTGTATTTTACATCTCTGAGAATAAAAGTTACAAAATGTTGAACCAATGCAATTTACCCTGCCTTCACCAAAGAGGCAAGCCTGTTCCTCTTGACACTGAAAAAGCAGAAAGAAACAAGAGCTTTGCTGTCATAATTGCCTAAATATTACTCTCTTATTTAAAAGCAACAATACTCAGTGAAATTCTTGTACTGTAACTCTAACCTTCCTTCTAATAAATACTAATTCGAGCTCTTAGATTCTTATTCCTTAATTATTTCCAGTCTAGACTGTAGGGAGAAAAGTCTGACAGCAAGTAGATGTTTTCATTGTATGTCTGCTGTTGCTCCTGATTTGATATGTATGTGATTTTTCTTCTGAAGGAATTCTAAGCAGTTGATTTCCCCCATTCCCCATGGTGGAGTTTCTTACAGCATCTTAATGTTATATTTTGGATGGATCAAGTTTGAAATTCTCCAGCTCCTGTACATCCTATGTAGTATAAGGGAATATATTAGCAAGGAATTTACTGCTCCTTTAACTCTTTAAGTTGCAAGTTGAAGCAGATAAATTCCAGAACTGATAAGTACTGAATGTGCTAATTTCTTGTATTTTTAAAAATAGCAATATAAGAATAAACAAATAAATCTCCCCCCTTTTTTCTGAATTTCATCTAGTTCTAGTTCTCATGTTTGTGGTTTGGATGAAACGCCGTGATAAAGAACGTCAGGCCAAGCAGTTACTCATAGATCCAGAAGATGATGTGAGAGACAATATTCTCAAATACGATGAAGAAGGTGGCGGAGAAGAAGATCAGGTAAGACATGAGTTTGTAATGAAATATTTATATAATACTGTACTGTGTATACTATATATTATCTAAACTACATCTGACTTACTTTGGCCATGTTGTGTGCAAATCCATTGGAGAAGTCAGTGATATTAGGAGTAGTTAATGGAACAAGAAGAAAGGCAAAGAACACACTGGCTTGATACCATCAAAAGTGATACAAAGATGAGCAGCCAACAACTGAAAGAAGCTGTGTTTGACACGATAGCATGGAGAGCACTTGCCTATAAAGTCCCCAAGAGTCAGACACTACTGAATGGATAAAAGAAACAAAAAAACTATACTGTACTGTACTAACTATAATATGCTATACTGGGAGAACAAGTGTAGTATAGTGGTTAAGGCATCAGGCTAAAAACTGGAGACTATGAACTCTAGTCCCGCCTTAGGCACAAAGTCAGCTGGGTAACCTTGGACCAGTCACTTTCTCTCTAGGAAAGCGGCAATGGCAAACCACTTCTGAAAAACCTTACCAAGAAAACTGCAGGGACTTGTCCAGGAGGTCTCCAAGAATTGGATGTGATTGAACAAAAGAAAAAGGAAAAAAAAATTGTATTATACTGTTTTGTCACTCATGTCAGCCAGATGTTGAGACTGGATTTGGAATTTTTGTCCACCTATCAAGTCTTTCCCAAGGCCTAGGATAGGCAGATGTTGTTCTTTGATGTTGTTAAAGGTATCATCACAGGATGTAAGATATTCTGAGTAATGCTGCCTTTTGCAATTGACTGATGGTGAATTTGTCAATGCTGATGGTGTGCAAGTAGTGCTCCACTTGTTTTGGAATTGCATCCAAGGCCCCTATTACTGTTGGTACCACCTTTGCTTTCTTTTTCCATAGTCATTCCATTTCTATTTGCAAGTCTTTATATTCTGTGATTTTCTCCAGTTCATCCTCTTCTAGTCCGCTGTCTATAGGTACTATATAGTATAGTGTATACCACATCCACTATTCAGACTTTTTTGTCTTTTTTATCTATTATTATGTTTGTTGCTCAGTCAGCCAGATGTACAGACTGGATTTGGCTTATCAAAACACCTATCAAGTTCTTCCCAAGGATCTGGGATAGGGAGATGCTGTTCTTTGATTCTGTTAAAGGTATTGTTGCAGGATGTAAGCTGTTCTGAGTAATGCTGCCTTTTGCAATTGACTGAATGGTAAATTTGTCAATGCCAATGGTGTTTAAGTGTTGCTCCAGTTGTTTTGGGATTGCACCCAAGTCACCCAACTGTTGGTAGCACCTTTACTTTCTTTTGCGACAGTTGTCGTATTTCTATTTGCAGGTCTTTATATTTTGTGATTTTCTC
>JANHZU010004198.1:0-11376 GCA_032468055.1 Acrochordus granulatus | reverse complement strand
TCAAAGGCATCAATTCTTCGATGCTCAGCCTTCCTTATGGTCCAGCTCTCACAGCCATACATTACAACTGGGAAAACTATAAATGGCAAAATTATATGATAAAATTGTGGATAAAAAAGATAAAGGAATCAATTCAATCCCAAATAAAATTCATATTGCTCTTTTAAAACACATTTTGCTTTCTTATTCTCTTGCATGCCTGCACTTGGATCATGTTTTGCATAATACTTAGGCTGTAGGAATTGTTTCATTTCTAAATATGGATTCAATTTGTGTTGCTTCTAGAAGGCAATATCACCAGGGGGAAAATACAGCAATAGAACAAGACAGAGGGTGCAAATGAGGAAAACTAGAAAATTAGCCTTTATTTTAGAAGCTAAGGAGAGTAACTAGAAGTGGGCACTTGGTGGTATACATTATTTTCCTCCATGTAAATCTCAGGATATTCCATTAAAGAAAACTTTAATTGCAAACAATCTTTTCCTATTTTTCATCAACCAATGTAACTTTATAGCAAAGCATAAAACTGTGACAAAACCTTTAATTATCTGATTAGATGGCAAGAAAGTAAACTCATTGTCATATTGAATTTTGCATGTTGCAAATGCAACCTGGAATATTAGCTAGACTGTATGGCCTGCCTCTCCCCGCACCCCTTGTATAAATGGGAAAGAGATAGCAGACTGGAATGATACTCAGTAATTGGTGTTTTTTCCAAATAATATTGACCTTTACCTTATGTACTTCTAAATGAAAATATATCCTAAGACTTTAAGGGTTTGCAGAATGGAATGGATGGATAGAAGTGAAAAGCCTACTTAGGCAAAATGCTTTGAAGTTTTAGTATTTCTGTTTTGCTTCCAGATTAGTGAAAGGACAACTGGGGAGGGAATTTTTCCATGGGCAATAGAATGTGGAATGTATCTGAAGATTAATGAGCCCCCACGTGAAAAGAGAAAAGTGCCAAAGAAAAGCTGATCTTGCTGAGTTAGAGTGTGATTGCATGACTTGGACCCAGTGTAGCTTGGAGAAACCAGGAATGGAATGAGGGATTATTTTGTACATACTTCAGTACCCATTTTGAAACATCAAAGCAAATGGATGATACAGCTGACAGCTCACACAATAGAATCAGAGTTCCAGCCTTTTCGTGTCAAATCCAGTTTGCCCCAACTATTGGAAATCTTGACAAATCTCAGTGGGGTGATCCAATCTATTACTTCTTGTTCTTTCCCAAAATAAAAACTATATATTAGTTTTTTATATTTCTTTCCATGGATGGCCTCAACTCTACTGATTGATTTTTCTCTTTCATGTGTTTCATATTAATCTTGGTTTATTGAGTAAACTGTACTTGTCTGCTTCAGAAATAATACACTAAGTTGTAAATCGAGGTTGACACACCATAGTAGCTAGGTTCATATACCAAGGCCAAACAAATCACTTCATGGCTTAGTATGATGTATGAGATAAGTTATTCTGATCACATTGAGAACAAAACTAGTGATATGCTTTCCTAAGCAGTAATTAAGAGTATATGGTCATTTGTTTTTACTGATAGTCATTGTAAGGTGGCAAAGATGAAACAGTTCCAGGCACATACATTCCTGGCATATTGGTAAAAGTACCATGTGGATTGATGACTTAATCACTCATGCCTTATCCATGATGGGCTTTCATTTGCAATATACTTGCATTGATATGTCTCTGTCAAGAGTCTTTTCTTCTGATCCTGTCCAACTTGGATACCAATTACATAGGTGGGAGCCTATAGGCTTCCAGGTGTTGCTGGATTATAAATTTAAGCAGTTCCAGATTATATGGCTCATGGTAAAGTATGCTAGGATTTTTAACTTAATCTAGAAGACTCCATTCAGATTCCTGGCCTGGGAGAATAGTGCAGCATGGCTAGAAATCGCTATCATTTTTCATTGTGCAATAACATAGTAAAAGAAATATTAATATAATAGAATCTCTCAGTTAAAAATGGGATTTCTCTGTCAATTTCCAAAAAGTGAAGAAGGCTGGCAGACCATAGCTCAGCTATAAGCCCTCATGATTTAGGGTAGTCTTATCGCATAGTGAGGAACTTCCACACATTAAAAGTTTTGCAGATACAGTAGTGCCTCACAAACATGACTAATCCGTTCTGGAAGAACGCACTTAGCGCAAAATGCTCTTAAAGCAAAATGAGGTTTACCATTGAAAACAATATAAAATCGGACGATCCGTTCCACGCCCCCAAAAATATTCACCAAAAAATTATTTTCAATGGAATTTGATGTAGAAATGATTGCCCCTGACATCTGAAACAAGTAACCATGATTAACACATGATATAAAGCAGAAATAGAACAAACTAACCGGCACTTATGGATCTGCTTCGAGCCAGGTTCTGGCCTTGGCTGCTGCTTGCTGGTTCCGAGGATCTGCTGCCACTACCACTCAAGGCAAAAGGGCCTTTTCCCTCAGCTTTTCCAGGTGTCGTGGGCGGTTTGGAAATGATTCTTGCCTCCATACTATGAAGGGAGCAGTGATGAGGGGGAATTTCTGCTTTATTTTCGACAAGGACAATTTCTGCTTTATTTTGTGTGTGTGTGTGTGCATGCGCACGTGCGTGCTCTGAGAATATCCTGGCTAGCACAAGGGAGAGGAGAGGAGGGGAGGGAGAGGGGGAGGGGAGTGCCTGGAGATTGAATCTGGAGTCTGAAGTCTCGGGAGTTCCATCTCTTGAACGCCTTTCATTTAATTTATGCTGTTATGCAACAAGAGAGGGGGGCTCATTGCGATCAGGATTCTGGCAAGGTCAGTCACACGCACAGTAACGGAGTAAACTGCACACGGCAGAGTCAGCAGAATGCGTGCACACTTGCCGCATTGGCAGAACTCTCGCATGGGGTTGCTGCCTGAACGAGAAATACAGAGCGCGCTGACTGATGACGCGCAAGTTATTGAGTGAAGTTTCCTTGTGTGAGTCACGGCTCGTCTAGCGGAATAAATTTTATTAAAAATTTTTGGTCATCCTGTGAGTTTCACATCTTGTGAGTTAGTCGTCTTGTGAGGTACCACTGTATATGAATTCAAGATTGGAGCTTCGGAGCTATTTTTCTCTTACTGTTTTTCCAAATTCTATCTTTCTGGCCCTTTTCTGTTCTAACTCCAGTAAAAAAAATTCCTAATACTGCACCAGATCTAAGGCTGATGTACATGGAGCATTTCTTTTATACTTTTTGGGATGGGGGAATTAATGAATTTAGAATGTTTGACTCCTAGCTCAACCTGCTATATTCTTGCACCCTTCTGACAGAGTTATACTCAGTCTCTATCACTGTCAAAATATCAGCTGTAGTTCACTGGTGTCATATCTATCCTATTTACTGGATATAGGAAATAATGAATTGTAGAACATACATATTGGACTTGCACCTGGAAGATCCATGTATAATCTTTTTCATCACAGAAATCAGAACTTTTTGCATAGTCATGCTGTCTTTGCAACCACTTTAAGGGTTGTGGGTTAATATGAAAGAACACTCTACCCAGATAACCTGCCAATTAGGAGAAGAATTAAATGCTCTCTGCCTTGGTTTCAGTGGCAGAATTACTACCCATTCATGCTACTTCCTAGATTTCTTAAATAATTCCTCACTGGGATGCATATAGCTTTAAGAATCTCCTGTCTTTAGCACTTAGCGCCTGGCATTAGCAAAGATTCCGATTTCTTTCTGTCCTTTCTCAAGGCAACTAATTTTGGTTTTATGCAGATCTGAACTGTGGCAATGCTGCTTGTTTATTTGCATGCCACATAACCGTTCAAAAAGGGTGGGTTCACATTTCTGATGGATAGTGGGGCGAAAGTGAAGGATGAATTGTTCCCCTGAAACTAGGCAGATGTGTTTGATGACTGACCTCATGAAGAAAAAGCCATCTCTTGCTTTTAACTAACTGTTCAGAGTTTGATGAGGGGATTTTCAAGCAAAGCTAAAGATTCCTCTTCTCTGAAAATATGCTCTGAGCCACTGGGTGAATCAGTGGAGCTCTACAACATGTCTACCAACCACAAGCTTCCATCCACATCCATGCAACTTATGTACAAACTGTGTTAATTAGCAGTATCTTAAACTAACTTAATTAGTGAAGGCCATCTGGCTTGCAATATGTCCCAAGATGCTCCTGTGGGCTGAACAAACATTGACCTACAAATTATATATACCGGATGCAGTTTTAAATGTCCTTTGGCACAAGTTATTAGTTGTCAGAGTAGAAACATCATCAATTTAAAGTGTTGATCAGTTTAAAGCTTCCTGATACCAGTGAATGAAATAATATATAAAAGCCAAATAACATTTTGATCATCTTAATTTTCGCATATGCATCTGTACTCCCTCAAGAATGTACATATTTATGTTATAGAAATGTTTTTCATTTTCAGTGAAGAAGGAATATCACCTCCCATCCTACACATCTCTATTGCCTTTAACATACTATATCTTAGTACATATATTCCCATTATTCCAATTCTCTTTCAAGTTGAACAATGTTACACAAGGGGCAGAAAGTGAAATAGTGAGCAAAAGAAATCAAAGGTTGGAGATCAGAGAAAAGGTAAGTACGCAAAACTGAATCTAATTTAGTTAGACAGCAACATCACTGACTACGTATCTTTATATCTTTTTATTCCTGCAAACCTCCTTGCTTCCAAAGTATCCATCCTGCCTTTGGACCTTTAAATTTTTCACTTCCTTCTTTCTGAAGATCTCAACAGCTCCATCCAGCTATGACTTTCTAATGAGTATGGATGTGAAGCAAGAGGCAAGATAGAAATTAAGACATCAAAATGCATCAGTGGTCCCTTTTGTGTATGCATACTGACTCTTTTGATCACATATTTGTGGCCATCATTTTGACATTTTTTGACTTCTTACTGTAAACACCTTTGCTATTTTTATTATTTTACCACATGTACTTGGTATCTTTTTCCCATTGCATCGATTTTATTTTTATGTTTTTCCTGAGATATCTGATTGTAATTTCCACATAATAATTTGGGCAAAAGTACATCCTTATATACTAACTTTCTCTCTTTTTTGACAAACATGTATTCCTTTAATCCATGGTATGCACTGCTCAGTACCTTTCTATTGGTATTTACACTGCTTAAAATTTCTCCATTTTCAGAAATTCATCTCTTTAATCACTGTGGTATAACTGATGCACAAAGAAATTATGCATTTTTATCACACTGTTTAGTATGTTTATACTTATGTATTGCTAACTGCTTGGAATCGCTTTAAATTTAGAATTAAAGATGGAGACTCTGGATTCATAAAAGTTTATAGGAATTAGTTATATAACTTTAAACAACTTTCCTCAGTAAGCAAGCATGAAGATTTTTGTATATATGTTAAAATAGGAAGCAAAGATTATGCATACTGCTTATTAGGATCTCCCAGCAGAGGAGCCAGAGGTGGGTGGGACCCTGAGTCTTCTATCAGCAAGAATCAAGTGGAGAGGCCAGCTAACCACCACTCAGCGTCAAGATAATTATTGCATATCTTGAGTGTGTTGACCTATCAGGTCTACTAGCATATCTTGAGCTCTGGAAAAATCATGTGTGAAGAGGAAGGACCATAAAAGCCTGGGAAGATACATAAAAATAATTCCCCAGGAAAATCAAGCCTTCACAGGAATTCTGTTAGCTGATATGCATCTTGTGCTTCTTATTGACATTTTATTATTTATTATCTGACTCTGTAATATTTTGATCTGAGGTTGAACGGCCATCTAACTAGATAGGCCAGCATCAAGTAGATCCATTAAGATCATTAAGATCCATTGTACAAATGTAACTTTTTTTAGAGCAATGTTGGCTAATTGTTTTTGTAATTCTTTTGCTCCCTTCTTTATCTGGTTTATTGAATAAATATCAGTCATGTCTAATTCAAATAGTTCTGTTTTTTCTCTCTCCTGCAGGCACCTAAGCCAGAGAAAGATATCCACTGAAATTGAAAACACCTCTGAAAATTTAAAGGCCATTTCTAAAAAGAGAACATTTAGCTACAATGATTTACAGAAAATAAAGCTGTCACTAGGGGCTCACTTCTGAGAGCCTTTAAATAAGTTGAAATCCCAACATTTCTTTGAATGCTCTTAGGCTGGAGCAAGCACAGTACAATGCTGTGCTTATCGGGAAAAGCATAATCCAAGATATTCTTTTACTTCCTTGAATATATTTTTTACCTTAAGACATTTGCTAACAGATGATAAATCTAGAAAATGGTCCAGTCTGATAGACTTCTACTAAGAGAACTTTGCCTCACAGACCAGTAAAAAGAAAAGTTTCATTTAGCACATAGCGTAACTTGCAATCATTCATTCCATTTTCACCATCAAACTGAAGAAAATTGTCATAGTTTTCACTTCCATAGTTCTTATTGTAATGTGCAGTTTGCAAGCCTATAATATGTCATTGTCTACAAAGAGTACATACCTCTAATCAAACTACAACCTATGTCTAATATCACTATTAGCAGTGCTTACATGTTTAGGAATAAATATATTTTTTAAAAAAAGAGAACATCCCACATCCATGTCTTAATGCATCCTCAACACATCTTTGATTGCACAGATTAATTTTCCTTGTTTTAAAAACACTGCATGAAAATATGACCTGCCACTATCTTCTTCATCTGCTCCAGCATCTAGTTTTACTGTAAACTGCTCACTTTAAAACTGTTTGATCTGAGATGTTTACTCCTAATAATCAGTTTAAAACTGCAAAACATTAAACCGAGGTTGACATGCAGGAAATAGAATGGGGGAGATTTTGTGGATGTTATTGTTGCTGATTGGGGTATGTCCAATGACACTGACATGCTTTTATAAATACAAGAACATTTCTCAAGTAAACTGACAGAGCAATTAGGAAAAGCCTAGATTAATTCCCACTTTGCAAATGTTTCTTGTTATCATGGATGACCTCTAACACAACATTCTTGTGTTTAAACTGCATCAGCCTTGACAACTTCATACTTGAACTAAGACATTCCTGTCTAAACCATAGGCAATCTGTGCTTAACAATGGTTCTCAAAAGGAACAGGACATTCTGCAAATTAAAATATTTGCAGTGAGAATAATAGGCTAGCATTAATTAATTGAATAAAGCAACATATAAATTGTAATATTTGAAGGACTAACCAATCCAAAAACTGAAGTAGGAAAGAGAATTTGAAAGAGAACCATTTTTGATACATGCAGATGTCTAATCTAGAAGAGAAGAAGCCACTGTGTTATGTCTCCAAACTTGATCAAATATTAAATGTATTGTTTGTATTTGGACAGGATTGCACTGCCCTGGACAGAACTGTGTGCAGTTTGAGGGTCTTCAAACAGCAGGTAGCAGCTATGGACAGGAGGGCTTTTGCACAGATTTGTATTATGCACTGGTGACTTGTTCTGTATTGTGGCTTGTCCTGGGCTAGGAGATGCTGAATAACTGCTACCTTAAAACCACACAACAGATGCTAGGCAGGTGGTATCATATGGCTGGATATAGAACTTTTGCATTATTATCTTTGGAGACCTGAACACATGAACAGTCTCTTTGACATCATCTTTATTTTCCAAATCATTCTGCTCTATCATATCTATGTCAGGATGAATTCACAGATTATCTGTTGACATGACAATATTTTGACAAGTTGTCACATTTATTTAAAAAGGTAAAGATATCTAAAGGCTTACTTATATAAATAACTTGCTCAAACTGGGACTTTTTTGTCCAGAACTTAACACTTAAGTAGCAAATATCAGTTCACAGATTTCACCAGGATGAATCCAAGCTCCTCCAAAGCTGATGGCTTCAGAATCTACAGGATACAGAATATATGATGACAAGTGGTCTGTTTTCCTCATGTACACATATCACAGAGATTTCCTGATCATCATTTCAGTCTTGTCTAGATTCAGCTTGAATTGTTTCAGTTATCAATTTGTCTCAGTAGTAAAATGCTTTGTGGAAAACTGGCAACTTATGGTGTTCTAAGACTAGAATATCAAATTGCTTGATAATGGAGAAGTTTCATAAAGGTTTTGATTCTTCCTTGGCTATATAATGATGGACTTACAGCTTCAGAATTTCAGATCTTTTTGTGGAATGATAAAATTCCCTGAGAGTAGACATGAGCCACTTTCATTTACATGACAACCTCAGATGGCCAAACAATTGCAGTAAATATGAATAATGCAATGAGAAGCTATCAACCAAGCTAACATCAATGGACAGGGATCGGATACTTGAATTGTCCACACATGATGGGAAAATATAATTCAGAAATTAAATATAGATTCTGCTACATCTAAAAGTAGAGTTTTCTGTTTAGGTATTGCTATCTATATAGAGATGGGTCTGTCTCTTTCAAAAATTATGGGCGTGGAGGAAAATAAATTGGATTGATATGTAGTATTAGGAAAAATGTTATTTTGTGGCAGCACTGTGCTATCCTTGAAACCTAAGCATGACTGATATTAGTTAGTACTTACATGATAGATAGCAGGATATTTCAAGGCTATAGGCTAAATTGCAAAGTTGGAGAAAAAATAGAAAAAAATATAACCAACACATTTGCATAGGTTCCAAGAAACTATATGGAAGTCTATATGCAGTTGCCAAGAGCTCAGCTCAGTGCAAAAGAGATTTTATACTATAATTCTGAGGAAATATTTAGGAAACAAAATGTTCTAAGTGGCAGATATTTTAGGGTGGGCTACAACTAAAGGTGCAAAGTTGACTTTATTTCATATCCCAGGCATACCAGTAAGTTGGGTTTCATCATTCTCAAGATCTGGCTGATTGCAATCTTTGGAAAGAATTGAGAAGAAATTACATAGGTCCAGTTCATTAATTCTATTTTACAATGTGTTTTTCCCCAGCCTCAAGTAGTTTACCTGATATCCCACAAGCATTTTATCCTCACAATAACCCTACAAAGTAGATTAGGCTGTTTAAACCAAGCTGGAAACATCATCTTCCTCAAAATATGAGCATTCAGAAGCAAAGGAACCAAACTTCAGTACAAGAAGAAAAAAAAGATGCTGGTTCCACTGGTCTTGATATGATGGACTCCAAGCTGTAACGGGAGGCAAGGCCTCTAGCCTTCAATTGTATGGAGAGCCCTAAGACAGCAAGATTAAAGAACAGCTACATACAGTGGAAGATAACTTATTGGAGTTGCTTTGAAGCTTTGCAAGGTCTATTCCTATAAATCAGGGAAGTAAAGAATTCTTGGATATTTATGTCCCTCTCAAGAAGGTGACTCTCCATTGAAATGACTTTGGCAACAGCCTACCTTGAAGCTGTGGGAATGCTTACAAAATCCCAGACTGGACTGAACAAAAGTGACTGACTCTCCCTTCAACCTAAGCATTGTATTTGGATTGATTGTAGAAATTAGTCTGATGGCAGGTAGACAAGCTTGTTTACTTTTTACCATATCCCAGTTAAGCTCTAGGCTGAGACATAATCATAAAGATTTGACAAAGAACACAGCTATATGTCCTGACTCCATAGTTTCTACTCTTGCATTATGCTAGTCCCATCTATTATTCTTCCCAGCATCCACTTAGTCAGTTGGGTAGTTTGACAGGAAGCTTTCTGGCCTTCCATGGAAATAAAAGCACAGTTCCTTTCAGATCTCTTCACTCAGTTCTCTACAAGCTGGGACAACAAGAAGTGGGATAGGCAGAATACAAGTAAGCACTACCCCAGCCTGTAACTCACTTTCAAGCATTTAGGAACCCAACTCCCTGTTTAAGGAAATGACTGAACAAAGCTACAGTGTGGCCAAAAGTTACACAGTAAGTTTGAAAGATGAAGAAATTTTGTGTGTGTTAGCTAACCCACTTTCTTCCCTAAATGTACCATTCTTGAATGCTATATACAGTGGTGACTCACAAGACGAGATTAATCCATTCCAGAAGAATGCTCTTAGCGCGAAATGCTCGTAAAGTGAAACACAGTTTCCCATAGGAAACAATGGAAAGTCAGATAATCCATTCCACGCCTCCAAAAATATTCACCAAAAAATCATTTTCAACAGAATTTGAGGTAGAAATGATTTCCTAAAATAAAAACAGCAGTTCCCAGGTTTTCCATTATGAAGTACAAAAGCAGCATCAAAAACTTGTCAGGATCACCTCATACGTGAAACCCAAGGAATCCCAAATATGTAATTTAATTAAAGCAAGTAAAATGTAATCTTAATTTTAAATGAAATTACATTTCATATAATTCAATTTAATTACATTTTATTAAAACAAAATATTCCCAGATTTTAAGATTAAAACAAAAAATATGAGAGATAGGGTAATCAATTGAGATTCTGGCCATTTTGAAAAAAATATTTGTTGTATTTTAATGCCTGGGTCAAGGATTATCTGCAATATTTTTATAACACTAATGGCCTCTGGATCCCAGGTCAACAGGTATGGTAGAATCCTTTAATCTTATCAGTTACACCTTGTTTTCCATATTTGAACAAGTTAAAAAGTCAATGATGGGTTCTCAAATTCATATTCAAATTCTTCAAAACTAGTTGTTACAGAATGTAACCACTAGGTTTCCTTTTAGGTTATATTGTACACAGACCATATTGCACCAAATGAATACCACCCCTTGTTCTTCAGTCACGCAGTCGTGTCTGACTCTTCATGACCCCATGGACTGTAACACAGCAGGCTTCCCAGTCCTGCACTGCTTCCCAGAGTCCACCCAAGCCTACGCCCATCACACTGACTATGCTATCAAACTATCTCATCCCCTGCCATCCCGTTCTCCTTTTGCCTTCCATCTTTCCCAGCATCACAATGTTTTCTAATGAGTCCTCTCGTTGGATTATGTGGCCGAAGTATTTGAGCTTTAGCTTCAGTATCTGTCCTTCCAATTAACAGTCACAGTTCATTTCCTGTGTGATTGACTGGTTTGATATCCTTGCAGTCAAAAGGACTCTCAAGAATCTTCTCCAGCACCACAGTTCGAAGGCATCAGTTCTTTGATACTTAGCTTCCTTATGGTCCAGCTCTCATTGCCATACATTACAACTGGGAAAACCGTAGCTTTGACTATACGGACTTTTGTCAGCAAGATGTCTCTGCTTTTTAATACACTGTCTAGGTTTGTCATAGCTTTCCTCCCAAGAAGCAAGCATCTTTTAATTTCATGGCTGCAGTCACCATCTGCAGTGATCCTGGAGCCCAAGAAGGTAAAATTTTCCACTGCTTTTATTTCTTACTCTGCAATTTTCCAGGAAGTGATGGGACCAGTTGCCATGATCTTAGTTTTTTTAATGTTGAGTTTCAAGCCAGCTTTTACACTCTCCT